>OMNN01028164.1:0-18952 GCA_900302755.1 Chromis chromis | reverse complement strand
TCCCTTACCCCTCCCATCTTATATTTAAGAAAGCTGTTGATCACACCTGTTCCCTGCTCCATCCTTGGATGTGGGAATCATGATGAAGGGAATAGCACTGAATGTGTTATCTCCTTAGGAGCTGTGACGCTGCGTCTCTATGGCAACGCTCCACCCGGTATTACAGTCATTTTGCTGTCTTTTCTCTCAGTGCCAGCTATCCTCCAAAACAGGCTAAGTCCTGGAAAAACAGCCAACAGGAGTGGTCTGCTTAAAGGAAAGCCAGGAGAAGGGGGCTGGCTCAACTCTGATGACTATATTTCCCCCCCTCATGTTCCCTTTCTCATGTTCTCTACTCAGCTATGAAGGCTAACATGAAGAATTTTGGGGATGTCCCTGTGCTGTTCAACACCGACGTTTAGAGCACATTATTCCCGCGGGATGATTGAATTCATGAATCCATTCTGTTATGTTTACCTAATTATGCACAAAACGGACATTCATCAGAGTGGCAGTTGTTTGTGCCTATGTTTCCTCTTGAATAAATGAACATAAAAGCCTGTGGTGAGGCAGTAACACCCTCCCCTCAGGAGCCCGGTGTCCTACAGCGACGCCGATCTGCATTGTGACAAGCCGTTGTTCTCATCGATATCGCCCATTATTGATCGTTCGCTGATGATCAATGTCTCCTCCCTGTCTGTATCATTATTGCAACGAGTGGCATTAATGAGCCCTGGTGTTCCCATTATCCCCGCCTATATATACACTCTCACTCTCTCACACCCTTTGAATTTTTGCACTTACACCTACTGTATGCTCTCAGGCTCACAGACAGAGCTACAGTACCTAATGTGACATTTACTTCATTAGATAATGACACACAAGTAGAAGCACACAAGCGCGCGTATACCCGCACACTTGATGGCACAAAAGGCAGAAATCTTGGTGTGGAGCCTGTGGAAGAATGATAAACCTGACCCCAGTCCACACAGGGGAGAAATGGAGAGCGGCAGAAGGAGAGGCAAGATGAGAGGGGAGGTTAGAGAATGTACACTAGCAATATCACTCTCCCTCTTTCCCTCAGGCTCTGGGGCTTTGCAAGAGAGAGAGAGAGGAAGAACGGAGAAAGAGTGTGAGTGAATGAGAGTCAGAGACGACAGACTGACCGATCTCTGAGGCTGCAAAGGGCTAAGGGGGGACTGGGGGTGCAGTTAAAAGCCAAAGCCCGGCACAGACAGCCACCACACCAACTCCATTTCTGTTCTTATAACTCCACCACTGCATATAAACATAGATACGCCGACATACTGAGGATGTAAAAACAGACAGTAATGGAGACATGAGGAGAAAAGACAAGAGAGACAGCAGCACAGAGGGGAGCCTGATGGGAAAAGACAAAGAGGAGGAGAGGGAGGGAGGGGATGAGGATGGAGATTGAGCACATAAAAGAGTTGTAATTTGCCTAACGAAAGAAGAGAGTGACAGATAGTAGAAAATGAGTATGTTCAGGGGAGGAGAAAATGATGGGCTAGGGAACATTTTGGTAGGCTGGAAAAGGTTGAAGGAGAAATCGAGCACAGATGAAAATGGAAGGTCAGAGATGCAAATGTAGGAGGAGACGGGAGGAAAGAAAGTGAGAATAGTGTGTGAATGAGAGAGCTTCTGAGGGGCCTGGGAGGAAACTCAAAAAGGATAGAACCAGGGGGGGATATAGATGGCAGCAGAAAGTGAATGGGGAGCTGATGAAGATGGAGGAAGGCCTGGGTGGGGAGAGTGGTCTTTAATCAAAATGTTTTTCAATTAATTTTACAATTAAGGCGCTGCTCGTTAGCAATGGCACACACAAGAGATGACATTGCAGTGTTACGCGTGTCATTAATATAATGATGACAGATGGGTGCTCCTGTGGGACTGCCTCTGCTCCTTGACAGCTGGGTGCCTCCAAACAACGTCATTTGACTGGCATGACATCACCTAACCTGAGCGGTACAAGGGACGTGGCCGCTACACAGCAGCTTACTGCACACCTACTTGGCTCGGCCAGCAGGTGCAATGACAGAGACAGAGATGCAACTCCTTTCTTTCTCCACTCCCTCCCACTCGCCTTTTATCATTTAAACAAGGACATCCGACCAAACAAACAGTAAGAGGAAATAAACTTCCTCCCACTTTTTTTTTTTTTTTTTTTTTTTTCGACAAAACTACGCAAAGTGCACTTGTGGTATAGTATCTTCCTGTATATTGTCTCACACACGATCAATCACTTGAGGAGCAGGGCACGTGCACACGGACTCACATACACATCCACATACCACACAGTCTGCTGGAGCCTCACTCTCTTATACACTGTTGTCATGGCAACCCCATTAAGGGAGGACAGTCGGGCTGCAACTCTGGTGAAATCAGCCTGTCCCTCTCCTACCTCTCTCTCTCTCTCGCTCTCATTCTTTCACACACACACACATACACACACCTTCCTTTTCTTTCACTGCCAGCCATTTCTATTTGTCTCCCTCCATTACTTTTTCTTCCTCACCCATTGTCCTTCTCCTCCTCTCCTTGCATCACCCTTGGCACACCTCTCCGCCCGTCTCTCTCCATTACCATGCTACCTTTTCATCTTCTCACCTCCCGCCTCCCGCTTCCCTGCTGAATGTAAATATGTCATCTCACTTCTCAAATCCTCATCATGTTTTTATCTGACTTTTGCTTGGCGTCTAACCATACATTCTGAAGACGAGTCAGTCGGTCCGTCTCTCTCTCTCTCTCTCTCCCTCTTTCTCGCTTTCAGCCATTCTTAGAGATACAGAACACATTCGTGATTGAGGCAGTACCTTTCTTCTTGTGCCCTCTCCAATTAAAGGGGAGATTTACAGGGGGAATCAGTCAGAGGGCAGCCTTGGAGGACAGCTTTAATAAGGGCTCTATGCTGCACCACTCTCTTTCCCATGCTCTCTCTAGCTTTCCTCTCTTAGGAAGATGGCTTGCCATTTAGCAGCTGCGAGGACAGGAGACAGGAGAAACGGGCTACATGATAACCCCTCCCTGACAGGAACATTAAACAGTGGCCCAGCCATTAAAAGCTAGCCAACCAACAATGATCAATGCCAATTTGCGGGTGCCCCAATGCAGTTAAAATAATCACATAAAAGCAATCTCTAGAACTTAACTACAAAGCCAGATATTATTCTGGCTCGTGCCCTCAGCCATCCCATCCGTCTTGTAGTTCACTGGCGCTTGGTGGACCCGCTGTGCAGCTTCACAACATCGCGATATTGATGGCACACCTTAACAAATAATTGCTGGTTGTTTAGAAACCCTGCCAGTTCAGGAAAGACTGCTATAGAAACGCTTCCATCCTCCCATGCCTTTGTGCTTATCGCTGTTAGTGCTTGTCCCTATGGGCCACCTGTTTGCCACAAGCCAGCGCATCAAGCCTTAACCCTCACCCATCCTGATCCACTGCAAACCACTTGATGAGCTGGATAACACAGTATGGTGGAGAGCGCACGCAGGATGCCCCCCTGGAGAAATAATCTGGAGATACAACGAGGAAATAGGGGGGATAAGCAGCAGGGCCCTCGGCTAGCAGGTGGCCTGCATGATGAGAAAGGGGGACAAAGATGGTGAGGAAAAGGAGAATTGGAGACAACACCGGGAAAGTGAGTAAAGAAAGGGGATGTGCCTCAATGAAAACGAGAGGGGAGAAGAGCAAGTGTGAGATATTCCTCAATAAAGAGCCAGATAGGAGAGAGCAGGAGAGAGAGATGAGTAGGTGGTAGGATGTGAGGGGATGACAGTGAATAGAAAGGGGGGAGCAGGCATTAGAGGAAGACGGAGGCATCTGCTGTGTCTCCACATGGATGTTTATCCAGCCCGTGGCTTCCTGGGAGACGCATAGTAGAACTTCTTTTACCGGAAGCTGCCTCTCACATCACTCTACGGGCCTACATGTTTGTGTGTGCAGAAAGAGCCCAGATACATTTCTGTTCTTAATAGTCTTTGCATGTATTACTCACCGGCCCAGTGGTGTGCCTGTGCCTAAGTATAGCATTGCCGTCTCTTTTGCATGTGTACCAGTTTGCTCTTCCCTGGCTTCAGCTATGTTTCCGTGTAGTGTAAAGCAGCACGACCCCTTTAGCTGGCTGGTGGTTGTGCTCAGCTCTGGGTGAGGGGGAGGTTTGGTACTAGATGGAGGGATAGTGGAAAGAGTGTTTATATTTAGCTCCACAGATAATCAGTTGGGAGGCTAGACTGAAGATTCAAAGCCCTGCTTAATACTTACAGTACGTACTGTTCATACACACTGACCACAGAGTAGTTGACTCGGAGCACAAATACTGTGTTCAGGCCAACAGCAGCTACGGCATGAGAATTGCCTCTCAAAATGGAGGGGAGCAGAGAGCACTGTGTTGCAGCGTGGCTGTTATGAATATTTGAAGCAGCCATATCGCTAGGCTCCTGGTTGTTGCTCGAGGGGGAAACATGGGCGCGGGCACAGAGTGGTTGGCAGTAGAGAGAGGCCAGGGTGGAGGGGGGTGGCGGGCAGTGGCGGAGGCAGCGGCCCATCCTGAGGCTGGCAGCAGGCAGCTCAGTGAATGAAAGCAGGGCAGGTCATGTGTGGGTGGGGAGGCGGGACTCTCCTGCTGCTGAGACAGATGCCACGGTTGTTAGGCTTAATTTCTTCTGCCAAGCACCTCCCAGCACTGGCCAAAAACAAACTCAAATGCTTGTGGCCAGTGTGTGTGTGTCTGTTTGTGCCTGCGTGTGTGTGTCAATAGAGAGAAAGAGCACTGTTTGATTCGGTATCAGGCTCTAACAGGAGCACACACAAGCCGGGCAGTAATCGTTTACTGTTCAATCCCGTCCACCTTCCTCCTCTGTTCTCCGAGTCGCTTTCTTAGTCCTATCTCCATTTCTCACCATCAATCTTCCTGACTCTTTCTAGTCTGCCTTTTTCTCTCTCTCTCTTTCTCCATCTTTACTCCATCTTTCCCTCTGCAGCAGAGCTGGCTCCCACTGCAGTGAAAAGAAAAAAGACAGAGAGAGGATGGGGAGGCATTGAGACTGAGAGAGAGAGAGGGAAAGAGAAGTGAGAGATAAAGAAAGAACAGTGTGGTATTTGGCTCAGTGTTGCATTATTGGCTCTGGTTGATCTGATCTGAGCAGATTACAGGAATACAATACTCACAAATCACCGTTCTGCCTCTTGAGCCTCACACCCTGTCACTCGTACGCAAACACAACACACAAATGCTAATGCTTACACACAGACAGACATCCTACCTTGAGCCGACACCCACACCTGTGGCCTGTCTAGCCGCTCTGTATAGTCGCTGCTCTTTATTCCTAGCGTTACACTCGCCTCCAACACTTGAGTGCACACATCATTCACCACACCGCTGCCTCCTTGTCAAGAGGCATCACCCGTGAAGCAAGACATAATTACCTCTAGACTAATAATTAGTAAAATTAATACAGCAGCAAAAAAGACATATTCTGAATGCATTCTAATTTACCTCCATAATGTGTTCACCATGAACACTTGATTTCTTCCCCTCCACACACTCGTGCTCTTTCTTTTTATTCCCTCCTCTCTTGACTCCGCTCAGCCCAGCTGGGTTGGAGGCTGTCGGGGTGGGGGCAGGGCGGCAGCTTGTGCCAAGGCCAGTGTGACATGTTTTGCCTCTTTACTTGCACATTAATTCAAGTATTGATTATGTTTGTGTTAAGCGCGAGGAAAAGGAGAGCGGAGAAGTCAGAAAAACACCAAACAGAATTCATCAGAAACAACAGCCACCATTGCCATTCAGGAAACATGAATGCCGCTGACACACACCCCTCGACTCCCAAGGACGAATGCATCATACATAAACATACACACCTATACAGCCGAAGACAGAAGCAAAGCATCACTGCGGCTTCAAAAGCCAGAGCCAGCTTAACTTACAAACATCGACTCGCAAGCATAAAATCACCACCACATTCGTTTCATCGGCCGCACAGCAGGTCCTTTGGATGGCGATCCATAAACATTGATTCACACTTCGACAGCTCTTATTCATTTATCTATTTACTCATTCATTCGCTTATATATTTCATGTCAAAGAAGTGCCAGCTGTTGTGGATGAAGTCTGGTAATTGATTGACTCATGTAGGATTTCTATTTGTATTTATTTTTTACCCGCTGGATACAGAAATGTCGTCTATTGTTGGTTCAGAAAGACTTTGCCCGGGCCACTGTATTTTTCCATCCGCCGAAAGAAAACAACAAACAAAGCTCTCCCCGTCTCCTGCTGTATTATGGACTGAGGCATTGACATCTCTCAGTCTTAACTGTGAGCTGTCACTGTTAAGACTTTCTCCTATAAAACGGAGCAAAAGTGCCAATGCACGATGGCTGTACAGTGCTTTAGAAGAAAGGAGCAGTTGCACATGTGCATCACATTACAGATTCTACAGTTGCCATTAAGCAGCACAACAGTAATCTCTCTCTCTCACACACACACACACACACACAACGCACAATGGTGAAAGCACTACCAAAGAGAGTCACGGAGTCTGGGTGGTAGACAGGCTTCAGAGACAACAACGGTGAAAATTAAATTCCATTTAAGGCTAATCCCATTTCCAACCTCTGCTGTGCCTCACTGCTATTGTGACAGTCAAGGAAATCTGTCTCAATTGTTCCATTGCGGTAATTGATGGTGAAATACGATACGGCATAAATAATGGAGCTTGATCACCAAGAGGCAGACCCTGAAGGAGACTACGACAGGGTCAGACAAGAATGCTGCAGCCAAGGATGGTGGAGAGGGCAGGATGACGGAGCTCTAGCAGGCGAGGAGATGAGAGAGACAAGCGAGCAGAAAATAAGCCAAAGGCCCGGCAGAGGAGGGGAGACGGTAAACAATGTGTGTGCATTTATGCCATGCAAATTCTCTTGACATTTCTCGGGCGGTGTTGTTTTGCCGCTGCCGTTACGGACATAGACAAGGTGAGAGGGGGGAAATATTTGAGTGTAGCACAGGCTAAAGGACAGACAATACCCACATCGCAAATGTCCCTACATCAACCCACCACCAGTGTCACGCACATAATCATACACATGCTTCTTGGTGTCGAGAGGGAATTGGCCATTGGCGTCCCAAGGGAAAGAAGGCAAGAATAAATTATCTTGCTGCACTCTAGTAACAGCTCTTCTCTAATCGAGCACTGGCATCGCTTAGTGTTCCTCTTTCTATGAGAGTAAATATAGTCATCTATTACACCAAACAATGTAGGTTCCACTTACAGCATGCTGAAAAGGTTGGGATTATTTAAAGGCGTTTATAATCCGACCTCAAACACAAGCCTTCATTTTAGCGCCTTGGTGATGACAAGCAGCAAGGATGGAAGACCTTCTCTGAAAAACATCATAGTGCAAAGCCACTTGCTATAATTACACAGAAGATGAAATGAGGTGTTCAGATGTAGCTGCGTTTATGTGCCGAAGAGACTAGAGAGATGCTCATCTCCCGGGCTCATCTAAAATGATGTAGGAACGACAGGAGACTGACACATAGAGATAAATGTGCAAACACCCTCCACCTACTTTTCGTATTTACATTCATTTCACATCCAACTCGAAATTCGCATCCAATTTTACAGTCAGTTCACGTCCAAGCTGGCACTCAAATTCAGCCACTTGTGCATGCAGCCTGTATTCGCAGGTCAGTGTGGTTAAAGCTGACACTTTCTGTCAACACACCCATCAGTAACCCCCATTACTCACTCACTTAGTCTCTTCCATCATGGCTCACTCATTCATTTCCCTGCGTGCGCACATGTGCACCGACGCCCCCGCAGTCTGCACCCACGCACACAAACCTACAGTCATCACCCGCTTGTTTGCTTAGCAGTTTGTTCATTCGCCCAGGCCTTCACTTGTTCACAATATTCTCACCCACTTATTTGACATTCGTTCATTGTCCCAGCCACTTGTGGTCTCATCTGGTCCCCCTCCGATCTCTGCCATCACTCCTCAGTAACATGCCTGCTCTCGCTCCTTCGACTTCTCATCCATTGGTCCCTGTCACACACTTTCCCTATCCTCTCTTGCTCGTCTCCATCACACACACTTCTCATCCAGCCTGTCCCCTCCCCTTTATTAAACCTCCTGAATGACACAGTCCTTCACCTTTCTGTTCATCCTCTGTAACACTCTCCTACTCAGACTGCTGTCTCTCTCCCGGTATAGATTGCTTCCATCTATTCCAATATAAGATTTAAGAGCTCCTTTAAGTGCTAATCAGGTTGTCATCCATGCAGCCAAAATCAGAGGCTTGATAAATAAAGGCTTGTCTCTGTTGGCTAGTGTCTCACTGTGTTTAAATAGGTGACACTGGAGTGCATTCTAAGCACACCGGATCGATGCCAGAACCCCTGGGGTCCCCTGAAACGTTGAACAGAGACAAGGCTTAGCGCTCGATAATAACGCAAGGATAGGCAGCTTGCTCCCTATTTTCAGAGGAACTCTCTGCGGGCTCGTCCTCCACTCCTCTCACTTTTTATTTTTTTCTTGTCCTCTCATCACGACAGACCTTTTCAACTCACCAGTTAGTTGAATTGCATAAACATAGAGACAAAACCTTTATTTTCGTACATTACACGGGAGGTTAAGCTGTTGCGTTGAGGGAAGTGCATTAAAAAAAACAAAAAAAACAAACAACAACAGGCACAACAATCACGCCGATCTTCTATTCCCGAGCAGCCGGCACACTCTCTGCTGTCCAATCATCCCATCACATCCCTCTATGGCCAATTTACTGTGATGCCTAATCTCTGCTCTGCACTAAAACTGTTCGCCATCATTTGAAATAGCATATCGCCAGCAGTCACTGTCACCTGCCATGCCATATCACCAAAACTCGCGCTATTGTCCAATGGGGGGGAAAAGAAAAAAGAAAATCAAGCACGAATCCTGGCTCGACGTGCTATCACTGAGCCATGTCTCCACATCTCTCCAACACAATGCCCCCTCTTTAACTCTCCTCAGCATCCTCCCTCATCTCACCTTGCATCCACTTACATTCCCTCCCCTGAAAGCTCTACACCCCGCGAAGGCAATATAAAGGTCCACCTCTCCCTCTGTGGCTCTTTTCCCTCACTTTGATTTTCTGTCCATCAAGGGGGCGTGGATTAGTGCTCTCTTGTTTATCTGCTCGTCAGTTTTATCTATCTATCACTAAGCCATCCGCTGTGCGGCAGCGGCCTCAGCACTGCATTAATCCCCTATCAGCCGGCCAGCCATCCATCACCCTGCTGTCTATCACGTCAGATCCATCATCCGCCCATCTGTCTCGCACTGCCCATGCTCGGAGATGATCTCCTCGGAGAGCCCCACCGGCGAGTCGCAGAGGGTGGAGGGGACAGTGGGGCAAGAGGAAATTAGAGGGAAATGCAAAAAAACAGAAGACGGGGGGGACAGAGAGTGAAGATTATATTCTCCTTCCCTTTCCCTCTCAGCCTGCATCCTGCTGAAAGCCTTCTCCTCATGTCAGTAAATGCTTATTAGATGTTGTGTTTGTTTCCTTGTAATTTGTTTGTTTTCCTCGCCTGCTAATTCTACCCAGTGGGAGAAGTGCCAGTGGAGGGAAAGATGGCTGCTAGGGACGAGGGTCATAAATCCCATAAAACTCCCAATGTAGTGAGAAACCCCCGGCCCCCCTCCTTCTCCAGCATGTCGGAGCAAGGGAGGGATATTGTCTAAAGCCTCCAGCTTTAAAACAGCTCAATATCTGGGTTCATCAGGGGTAATTTGTATTTCCATCCATATCTGCTTGCATCAAAAGGTGAGCGCGGGGGCACATGAGCAAGAGAGAAGGTGAGTGTAGGGCAAACGTTAGTACACTCGCAGAGGAAGGGGAGTCCACACAGGTGCATGTAAGTGCAGGGTACAGGGGCAGGAGAGCGTAAACAGGCACATGTTAGGAGAACCAGTGAGCCCATAGACATTTAGGTCTGTAAACCTGAAATGGTAGGTGAGCAAACAGGTACGTATGTGGGCTGAAACACCGTAATTATTTAGACTAGTCGACAAATAGAGTCTGTGAGGGCGGAACAAATTGTTTAGAGGGTAACAGAAAGAGCACAGAAAAAGAGGTTAATGTAGGCCTAGATGCTTTCAGACTGTTATTACAGAGGGAAAAAAAAACATCCACATTTATGGAAAGAGGAAGTTAAAAAAAATGCCGTCGAGCAGCTTTACAGAGACCCAAAGCAGCGCATCGGTGTGAACTGTTTGTTTAAACGCACACTTTAACCTGTCTGCAATGAGTACCCACCTAAAGGCGACTGCACGATTATGGTTTGCAGCGACTTGCTCGGTGGGTGATGTTCACATGATTCGTTTGATGCAAAGCAGCCGAGCAAAACGTGTTTTTCGGAACCACAAGGAAAACGCAGGGACTTTGTGTCTGTTTTGTTATGATGATGATGAATTTACAGAACCCCATAACACAGGCGCTGTAACCTCAAGTTGTTACACAAAAGCCTCTTTGCTGTCGCTCCACAGAAATATGTCCTTTGCTTTGTATTTCTTCTGGGAGTTTTTTTTTCCACTGGCCATGTCTCTGTGTTTTGTACAGAAGCACACTGCTTTGCACAAAAATCAAAAAATCACAGTAGACAGAAATCCAAGAGCACAGCGAGAGATTGATTTTTGAGGTCAGTCAATTGTGTTATCCTTTCCTCAATTCTGGATTTAATTCAGCTAAGATAATCCAGTTAACGTGTTTACATGACAGCTGTAATAATATGAGCACTGCCCTAATCTAGTTAAAACCCCGTTACTAGCATGCACATAACCTCTCTGGCTGTAAAGTTGTTCTGTACTTTTAAAAAAAAAAGCCTCCTGTTAAAATGCTGCACAGTACAGAAGGCTGGTGTTTTTCCTCTTTAAATGCAGTAAAGGAATTTCAGGCATCCACAACCAATACGGTATAATTTCCAGCAATGCTACGTGACTCTTGTCGAAAACCACCAGTAATACGAAACTGAACGAATAACATTCATACATAATTCTTCCAAAATCAACCCAATCCTATTTATCCGTAAGCCTGAGGATCATTCCTACTGTATTTTAAAGTCATACATCTTATTAAATATACAGTGTAATTTAATGCACAGCAGAAAATGTCAGTGGAATACAGAATGCTGCCCTTTGCAGTTGTCTGAACTGGTATGGTAATTCTGACCTGAGCCGCAGTCCATGTCATATGATTAAATAAACACATGGAGTAAGAGTTTTAATTTCTGCTGTATTACATGCTTGAGTTTAGCCTCCATTAATATGTTACCCCTCTCCTTGCTTCATTTTTCTCCTAAATCTACAGTGCCTTCTAGAGATAGTAGCATGAGATACCACACAGGATTACAATGCTGCTGTAGACTTTGTGTACATGCAGAGCCTCTGTAACGTATCACTGATGATTTCTTTAATTCACTCAGTCGTTTTCACCCCCGTGTACTCCAGCAGCATTGCAGGATTACATATAGGACTGCAAAACTCCTTGCAAACAGAACCAGCCCTATAAATACAGAAAAAAAACACAACTGACAGGTGAGACTGTGTAATAGCAACATTAGGAGGTCCTCCATTACACACAGAATAAGAGGAAAGAGATGTGCAGAGCTTCTACTTTTATCCATAATGAGCTTAAACAAACATCTCCAAACAACTGCTCTCAACCAGAGGCAGCCGAATCAGATGAGACAGCTGTCAGAAAGCATCCATATCCATCCTGAGTTAGCTCTAATTAGAGAACTGCTCTCCCTCTTCTGGCCCTCTTTGACAGATACTGCTCAATCACCACACCGGTGCTGAACACCGCTCCAACCCCACAATATACGATCTGTAATTATAGCGCACGCTGCTGTTACACGGTGACTCTTAACACATGGCAAGCACAACCCCCACAAAGGCGTATACTGTAGTTACAGTGTGCGTTTGCGTGTAAAATGCATGTTTATTACTGCTGAACACGCAGAGCCCGTGTGACGCAACATTTAGTAACATACAGTAGTGGCACGCTTTTGCATGTGCGGAAAACAAAAGGCAGAAATTCCAAATGCTGCTATTCCAAACACTGGGTGACAGCTTCGTTGCAGAGCAGATGCACAAGCCAGTCGCGCAAATACACAGAGAGAGAGAAAGACACACAAATACAAACACCTGCACAGCCCCATAAACACACACCTAAATTATTTCGTACACACGCTGAATTAATCAGCTCTTAGACAAATAGCTGAATAAATACTGTAGATAACCAGATCAATATTATACACTCAATTCATTTGAGTTCACAGAGATGTCAAATTCTGCATAGTTCCATAGCACACTGATTAAACTGGCACCACATTAATTCAGTAAATCAATAAAACCAATCTGTCAAATAAATCAAGTCGCATGGACGACTGGAGCCAATTGGAGGGCAAGAACACATTAAAATTCCCTTGCTCCAACTGCATATCTATGTCAAGCAGGCAGCACACTGATTTGCTGTGTGGATTCCACAATTTGTTGAATGAAAATGATTAATCCATGAAACAATAACCAGGGTGCCAAGAAGGCACATGGTAATTCTATAATGATCAAAGACTCAATTAAATCCTTCCCATTCTGTTCCCTAAATGCCTCTGTGGGCTGCAGAAAGTGTGCGCATGTGTGCTTTTGGTGGTCAGTTTATGTTATGTTGTGTGTATGTGTGTGTGTGTGTGTGTGAGTGTGTGTGTCTTGGGGCTGCGAGGGGACCAGAGGTTAAGCTGTGGTCTGGCAAGTGTCTTTTGTGGTTGGATGACGTACGACGTGTGGTTCATGTTCTAACAGGACTACAGGAGGAAAAGTGGTGTGTTGGTAATCGTTACTGGATTATACGCACATTCATACTTTGACAAAGAAGCCTGTGTATCCCATGAGATATATATGTCTTCATCATCCACCACAGAGTCTGCCACAGTGCCCGTCATTTGGACTTCTTTCCCTCATAAAACACAGCATTTTTGTCATTTCAAATAAAAGAAGCAAAGGGACTCAGTTGCTAAAAATCGGTGCACTACAGTGTCTTTTTCATCAACACATTTAAAAAAAGAACCACAGAGGGGTTGCTGAGTGTGCATGGCCCGTTTTTAGCAGCACCTTACTTCACATTGATACTGTTAATTCCACACCTGGGCCCCAGTTGATGACTGTTGAGCAGTTTCACTGAAAAACACAAAGCTCGATCCACTTAGCGGCGCAGGAGATTACACTCTCAACCCCATCTTTATAATACAAGAGTAAATCTCGCAAAAATTCTCTCTCCGCCGCCTGTGTCTGCGTAGCTCGCTAGTATTGCATTGGCTTTGATTTCGCAGCTCATAACTTTACTGTTTTGATTCAATCCCTTTGCTCTCATCAACTCCATGTCCAACCACAGCAGGCACTTGGAAAAGAATCTCTGATAAACACTGCATGTTGCCTGCCGAGGACCAAATGACAGAGAGAAAAAGTCAGTGGCGAGCTTATGAACATAGTGAAGCATATTGCAGTGAAAACAACAGACATTTCCAAGCAGGGCTTCTACTAATGTTTATTTCCACTGTCGATTTTCTGTCAATCTGTCGATCAATTGATGAGTTAGTTGGTCTGTAAAACACCACAAACTGGTGAAAAAATATTAATTAATTAATTAATTAATCTCAAACAGCTCGTTTTGTTTACAAACCAAAGATATTCGGTTTATGGTCATTAAGGAGGAAAGAAACCAGAGAACAAGGAATTTAGATTATTTTTCTTTTAAAAAAATTACTCCAATGTTTTTAAAAATCACCCAAATAGTCTGGGATTAATTTAATATTTGATAAATAATGGATTCATCGATTAATCATTGTGGCTCTATTTTCAAGTTATGCCAAAAAAAAAGAAAAAAAAGAAAAACTGAATTCTATCAGGTGGCCGGAAGACATGCCAAATAAATGCTATTTCTAAATGCTACATGTGTATACTGGATGTGTAAACAGGCAGTTTTTTTGTGAACACATTCACCGTATCAACTTTATACAGTAATATGTTCTAAACTGATGAATGCAAATTAAATAGTAGATCATCTAACTGATCTTTAAAACAGAATCTGAATCAGTTTCATTGTCAAGATCTCACAAACAGGCAATTAACTTTGGTATTTTAGTTTTTAACGGTAAACACTAATACGTAGAACATTTTAAAAAGGGTAAAAGACAGTTCTTGTGCGCACCACTATATTGGGGATTTCAACCAATGCCTGATCACAAACCCAGACCGGTCTTACTGTAATATCTAGTATGCAGCACACAGATTCCTTTGGCATATTTGCTGCATGAGCACAAAGGCTAACATCATAAGACCCATGTTGTAGTTGATTAAAAAAAACAGCGGCAAAAAAGGTTAATATGCTGTTGCGCTTGTCCTTTTTTGAACAGTGTCAGAGAGGTGAATCTATAATACCGCAAGTGTGGGTAGTATTTTCCTGTGGTTTGTGTCCATATGTGCAGAGGAGCAGAGGGCATGAGGATTGGAGAGGCGAGGCACTGGGTAGTCTCAGGTGAGACATGCATAGTCCCAACATAATTATAATCCTTAATTAATCCACCCCGGATGCGCTCTCTCTCACACTTGCTCTTTCTCTCTCTCTCTCTCTCTCTCTCTCTCTCTCTCTCTCTCTCGAAGTTCATTGCTCTAGGTGTTTATGGACTCTTTCCATCTTGGTGCCCTTCCCCCCCTCTCTGTATTATCTGGCATCTGCCTACTGTATGTATAATGCTCTAGGTGTTTTTGCAGCTGTTTATGAATATACGTGCCCTTTCACACCTCTCCACCTCCCTCCCTCCTCCTCCCCCGTCTCTCTCTTTTCTCTACCTGCTTCCCTCCAACTCCCCGTCTCAGCAGACAGGAAAACAAGCAGCTTCTTTTTGGTCCCGTGTTGTTTCTCGGTGCTGCCTCTTTTCACAGCTCACAGCATGGAACACAAACACAAACATGCTCACACCGGTCCAACACCATATACTCCGAGGGGAGCGACGCTGCGCACAAATACGAACCCACCGGAGCCGTTCCTCTGTGGAATGACTCGGGTGAGCATTGTTTGCAAGGGTCATGTTGATATAAATGTCTCTCCAAATTCTACTGCTTAACCAAATGCACGGACGATGCTGGGTAACTCCGATACGCCGAGCGAGGGCGAGATGTCAGTGGCACCGAGCGAGAAGGAAAGTGGAATCGTACAAACGGAGGTGTAATGAAGGAACATTGGAGTCCTGCAACAGCAAATGAAGGGTCCGCACATGGCACTAGGCTGGAGGTAATGAGGATAAAGGTGTCACTATTGATGCCGGGAGACTAAGAGCACCAGGTGTGAGGAGGAGTGACGACTACTACCTGCCATTACCACTCAGTCTCCCGCTCTGTCCATTTTGGTGGAGCCAATTAGAGGGGTTCATCCACCAGTCCCGTCTGCACCCGCCATCGAGCTATCCGAAAAACATAAGGATTGATTGGACAAGCTATTAGGTCAATTGATCCCTGTTTCCTTTCATCTGTGTGCTCCTCCTTTTTTCAGATGGACAGGTTGGATGAGGAGAGCTACTCCAATTATGTGAGGACAAGGGTTTAACTAAGATGGACCTTCTCTTCATCTTTCTCTTCCTACACGGTGCTTTTTTTTTTAAAGTTCCCCCCGTCCGCTCCATGGGAATTTGAGTTTTTGTGTAAAATTAGCCCTGAGTTTGTTTTAAAAGACTTCAAAAGTGCTTCTGAGCATGTGTTGTCTTTGCATATATCGGCATTCATACATTTGTTTATGATTGACGCGTGGTTCGGTATAGGTGCAGATGGACTGGAATTGATCTCCATTGCCATTACACACCTTTTGTAAGAGCTGCCATAACCGATTACTGAAATCACCAGACAACCTGCAGGGCAAGATTATACTGATTTTGGTGTGTCTTCCAAATTGTATCTCGGCACAAGGGCTTGAAAACCTATGACATACATGTTAAGAAATGAAAACTGGCAAACAGAGCGAGAGAGCTGGTATTTGACATTGCTTCTAACAATGTTAATAGAAAAATCTGACAGACTAAAAAGAGTTGAAATGAAAGCTCCATTAAGGATGACCCAATAGCGGAATGGTCGAGGTGCATCCTACTTTAAGTTATTTATCTCCACTGTGACTATTTACTGTAGGCAGGAAATGCTCCCCCCTAAAAAAAAGTCAACCATTACATTAGAATCTGATCATTGAAACTGCAGTGACACACTTTTTTAACACCAATTCAGAGTCCCCTTCCCCCTGACAAATCTGTGTAAAACTGAATGAATTGCTGGTCACATTGATTGAGCATCACAGAGTCTTTTCACTGCTGTACACCAAGTCGTCTCTCAGTCGATAGACACAACCCAAATACACCAGGCACTCAATCCAATGTGTTGCTACATGGGCCAATCCAGCTAATTTAACACCCACTCCATTTATGAAAAAGAGTCCTCATCGATTTTTTTCTGTTCATGCGCTCTCGTTGCTCCTGTTCATTTTCGCCATGCCGGCGCCTACACGTGCTCAAGGCTGGCAGCGATTGAATTGAATTAGCGTGTGGTAGGGTTCCTGTAAGATTGGCTTCTCAAAAAACCCACACCTCCAGACTTTCTCCAGATGCAGCAGAGACCGCAGAGCCGATAACTTGCAGTTACAGGCTGCCGCATGAGTGCATGGCTACGTTCACGGAGAACTCCACAACAAAAAAAAGGCCGTGAGCTTCAAAATGGACGTGCATGGCCCATCGCTTTTGCACCTCATTGCCACAGCAAAGACAGTTTCTGCTTGTTGCCTATTATGTGCCTCTCCTGTTCGCCACTGGACTCTTTTCCTCTCTTCCTCTCCTTGTCCCTTTCTTTCCAATCCATTATTGCATGTTTATGCTCCCAAAATGTAATCTAGCATTTAAGGGGAAAACAGCCAACACATTACAAATGGCCTTAGAAAACATAATAGAGTATTTTTGATTGGAATAATTAGTCCAACAACAGCTGTTAAAAACCATTTCCAGCGTGTTTTGTCGGCGGCGGTAAAACACTGAACCACAATAACTGTCATTATAGTCATAATGGCTTTCCTGTCAGGACAAGTCTTATCAGGCTGGTGACAACCGCAGAAAGCCCACTGCCAGGTAAACGGTGCTGCCTACAAAGGGAAGGAGTAAGGAAACGCTAGCTGGCAATACACAGCAAACAGCTTCCACTGTAGGTCAGTCCAGAGAAAAAGCATTTTGACATAACAAAAAAAGGACAAAAAAAGCCTCTTTACAGATGCACAAAGGGGCACACAGGTACACAGCACCTCTTCAGATACTATAAAAAACCACCACATCCATCAGTGGGTATCTCCAACCTAATGAGATGAAATAGGCTGAAGGCAGCGTTCTAATCATGTACTGCGATGATGCTGTAACAGACATTTGAATGATTTTGTGTGCTATGCTATGCAGAAATGAGATTATGGGAGGAAAAAAAGGTCAAAAATTCACATTCAGGTCCAATTCAATCTTGCAGCGGTTTGTTTTTCATTCATTACAATTGCAAATAATCTTCGGAGTTACAACAAATCTATACGGGCCACGGACATGATAAAAACAAAATAAATTCCGCTGTTCTGCGGACTACGAGAGGCCGGCTTGTGGTACTAATCGGATATCATATCTGGGAACGTTTCATCATCAAGAGGCAACTCTGAGATTACGTTTATCATCACAATATACTGCAGTGCCTCGGTGAAAGTTCTGTACTCGCACGAAATATTTCCAAGTCGTTTCCTTCCTGGAGGTTGGTTGAGCAAACTTACAATGGCAGCGTGTGTGTACAGTGACAGTGTGTGTTGTTAGGTGTGTGTGTGTGTGTTATGACTCCATCTGCACACAACAAATTTAAGAAATGAAAATAATTTGATATGCACTATAAAGTGTAGCCACGGGATCCATGATTCCACTGTGCTACATGTTTTGCGCTGTTCAGTTCCAGCTAAATATGTGCAGGTTAAACTATAAATATGCACTTGTCCTGAACGGGCGGTTTTAGTAAATGGATCATCGTACCGAGTCGTTTATGTTTGTATCTATTATTGTTTTTATCATTTATTTGCTTTATATATCTTTAAACATTTTCTGAAAAATCCACACTGATACGGTAACAACATCAACCACAGCATGACCTCCTGTTGAGGTGAGGGACGAAACAGCAAATTGAAAATAATTCAGATCTCTATCGTCGCATACATTCTGTTCTTCTTTGCCTTTTAGAATTATGCTACTTGAGATCTCAAACCCAAAGTGCAACTGTAGAATAATTTACTGCTATGCTGTGTTACTCAAAGATGTACTCATTTTCATTTCACACCATCCTATGCGTGAAAAAAGATGTCAGTGTCCCTCGCAGGTTACAGATAAATCTCCATGCAGTGTCAAAATCAACAATCCTTTTATTGGCATGGTGCATTCAGTATGTGTTGCTTGCTGTAATTAATAGCCATGGTGGGGAAAAATAAAAACATTGTGAAGTGTTACCATGATACCAAAAGCTTTCAGCGCTTTTTAAAAAATTCAATTAATGTCTTTATTACATTTGAGCCAGCATCGATGCAGTACATTCAGCGGTCCTGTGAGTGTGAAACATCATAGGTTATTTTCTGAAATTCACGTCAGTGCTTTATCTTTCTGCTAATTTATATTAACATTCGTTTATTCAGCCATGTCTAGGAGCTGTAAGGGGTCATACAGACTGCACAAAAGAGAAAATGCCAAAGAAATGTAACAGTACTCACTATGGGCACTATTATTCCTATTCATACAATGTATGTGTGTGTGTGTGTGTGTGTGTGTGTGTGTGTGTGTGTGTGTGTGTGTGTGTGTGTGTGTGTGTGTGTGTGTG
>OMNN01028161.1:0-18964 GCA_900302755.1 Chromis chromis | reverse complement strand
GTAGTGGAATGACGGATGTCATTATGACAGGTTGTTTTTTGCATAAAAGGGTGTAAGGTGTCTGTGTGTGTGTGTGTGTGTGTGTGTGTGTGTGTGTGTGTGTGTGTGTGTGTGTGCGCGCGCGTGTGTGTGTCGGTGTGTGTTTTTTGTGAGTGTCAGCGAAACAAAGAGAAATCAAGGTGTAGGGAGGAATTAATCAGAGCTCTCTTTATTTCGATGGATACAGTTATTATGTAAATGATTGTTCCTGCGTTCGCACTGTAGATCCTAATTTTGCCTTCTGTGTCACTGCCTCCTTCACACAGAGATCTAAAAGCGAGTGGGGGTTATGTGGGTGTAAATGATTAGTAGCAGCTCCTCTATGAGTGGAGTGAACCACGCTGACCTATGAGTCGCAGTAAACCCTCGTATCGGAGCGATGAGCGCTGAACTGAGCTCTGTTTTTCACTGCAGCTTGGAACCAGTTATGGAGATTTTCCATACAAACCCAACCCACTCTTTAGAATCTGGTTCAAACACTGTGATCCTGTCATTCCACTAATCTCTTTAAAAGGCAGAAATCTCTTAAATTCTGCCTTAAATTCGCCCAAAAGATCTTTTGAGTTCGAAGGAATGTCCCAAAACAGCCTGCAGAGCAGATTTAGGAAGACCCCCTACCGATCGAGTACAAAAGACAGCTCCGTAATTCTGGAGTCCCGTGTCTCGAGCTGAGACTGACTCATCCCATCATACAGCTTTTCTGAAGAAACAACAGAAACCAAAGCACAAAATCTTCAAACAACTGGGACAAAAACAGAAGCTTTCTCTGCTTTTATACCTCAGCCACAAAATACGAAGAAAGACCCGGGGAAAAAAGCATTTAAAAAACACAAAGTTCTGCACAGATGATGTGTTCAGTTAATAATAATAATGCATTGCTTTTATATAGCGCTTTTATAGACACTCAAAGACGCTTTACATTGCATTATTCATTCACTTCATACTCGATGGTGGTAAGCACGTATGTAGCCACAGCTGCCCTGGGGCAGACTGACCAAAGCCAGGCTGCCATTCTGCACCATTGGCCCTTCCGACCACCACCAACCACTCACTCTCACATTGCATTCACCCAGGCTTCCTGGTGTTCCCTCACGGTCTCCCATCCAGGTACTGACCAGGCCCTACCTCGCTTAGCTTCCAAGATCTGACGGGATCGGGCATCCACAAGGCGGTATGACCACGAAGCTACCCAAAGTACTGATACAGCAACGTAAACATACCCCATTACAAGTAAAATAACTGTATGAAAATCGTAATCTTAAGTAAAAGTACATGTATTAGTACCAAAATGTAGTTAAAATATTAAAGCAAAAGTAATGGTTTGATCCATCTGACTGACATATTATTATACACCAATCAGCCTCAACATTAAAACCACCTGCCAGTATAATAAAGGTCCCCATTGTGGTCCCAAAAAGCTCTGACCCATTAAGGCCCAGACTCCACAAAACTTCTGAAGGTGTCCCATAAGGTACCAAGATATTAGCAGTAAATCCTTTAAGTCCAGTACGTTGCAAGGTGGCGCATCCATGGATCAGATTTGTTTTTCCAGCACAAGCCAACACCTTGACCTATTCCTCAAACCATTCCTGAACAGTGTTTGCAGTGTGGCAGGGAGCATTGTACCACTGAAAGAGGCCACTGTCGTCAAAAAATACTGTTGACGTGAAGGGATGTACGTGGTCTGCAACAAGGTTCACGTACAGTAGGTGGTATGTGTCAAAATAACAGCTTCCCACCGTCCATCCTCCTTCCCCACGTAAATGATGTACATGCACCCAGCTGTACACAGAAGAAAACATGATTCAAACATGATTCATCAGAACAGGCTACCTTGTTAAATTGCTCCATGCTCCAGTTCTGGCGATCACATGTACACTGTAGGAGCTTTTGAGGGAGGACAGTGGTCAGCATGGTCACTCAAGCAGCTCCACACACACAGAAAGCTGTGAAGCACTGTGTGTTCTGGCGCCTTTTTATTACAGCCAGCAATAAGGTTTTCGGCAGTTTGTGCTACAGTAGCTTTTCTGTGGGATCAGACCACATGGGTCGGTCTTTACTCCCCACACTCATCAATGAACCTTAGCCACCAGTTCACCAGTTGTCCTTCCTTGGACCACCTTTTGTAAGGGCCTAATCGCTGCAAAGGACACCTACCAAGATCTTTTAGAGATGGGATGGCTCAGTCGCCCTGCCATTACAATTTGGTTCTTGTGGAAGTCAGTTTTCCTGCTTCCAACACACATCAACTTCAAGAACAGACTCTTCGCTTGCCTTCTAATCCTATCCCAACTTTTGACAAGTGAGATTGTAACAAGACAAACAATGTTATCCCCCTGACCTGCCAGTAGTTTTACTGTTGTGGCAGATCGGTTTAAGTGACATCATTGGACAATTAATGTTGAGGCATCAGTATGAAAGCAGCATGTTACTGTTGTACCTAGTTTTAAATACTTCATACAGTTTTATATACAGGGACACCAGATAAATCTGAGAGGGTGTTCAGATGATTAATTATTGAGGAAATGAGAAAACAATGTTCTGATACACAAGTCTGTTTCGTCTTTATAACTCCAATGATTTCCATATTGAACTGAAACCATGTGAGAAGTTTAGAGGAGAACATCTCTATTCAGTGGAGCTGTTAAAATCTTCATTGTATAGTCAACTACCAATTAAAGCTGTCAAATAAATATAATGGAGTAGGTACAACAACCCCTTTAAAAAATAAAAATAAAAAGCATAAAATGAATCTAGGCATGTAAAGTACAATTTTCGAAAAGTTTATAAGTCCTAACTGCATAGCCTACTGTAACAACTGCACTACCAGCATTTCTGGCAAATTCTCCATTTGTGCAAAAGTAGGCTGAAGTTTAGCCCCAACTTGCCAAACACTGGTTTCTCATAAAGTTAACCAATGATAAAACGGCCCAATAGCACATTTTAGCGTCGATGAAATTGATTATTTTATTTATGTAGATTTTAAAATATTCAGTCCACAGACTGACAAAGATGTTTGACCTATTTCCGTGTCTAAACCAAGATGGCGGCCAAACGGATTAGAAAACAGTAACCTAAATAAACAAACGGTTAAACATTATTTTTTCATGTAGTCAAACATATATGCACGAATAATTGGTGGTATCTTAAAAAAAAACTATCGTATAATATCGTCCTAACACTGGTGGGTTTAGTATTTCAACCAAATTTCGGTCGTTTTCGTCGCCATTAAGTTGACATTTACAGAAACTCTTTGACTTGGACGCATGCTAATACAAATATGCATATTTAGTATAATGTACATATTTCTGACCTTTTAATGTCCAGCCTTCTGGGATGCAACGCGGGCCTTCATGCTGCTGGCGGTGCTGAGCTGTTTCGCTGGTGTGGTGCTCGGCCTGAGCGCCTTCACCAACGGCACCAAGAACCGGAGGGTCCGCACAGGTGGCATCGCCCTGGTCCTGTCAGGTAACCAATAAAGTCAGGGTTAGGAGATATGTTCCTGGGTTTACTGCTACTTTAGACTGCTCTTTCTGTCTGGAGCTTTTCTACTGTAGCTAATAGCTAATTTTGGGTCACTTAGAGTTTAGCTAAAAACGTGCTGCCCCCTGCACAATATAAAGTATTCTCTATTTCCAGGTTTTCTTGCACTGCTGGCTTTGGCTATCTACACTGGAGTGACCGTCACTTTCTTTGGCAAACGCTTCTTGGACTGGCGCTTCTCCTGGTCCTACATCTTAGGCTGGGTGGCCATCGTTTTGGCTTTTGCTGCAGGTACAGTTTTGTTAATTGTGATTTAATTTCAAGGTCTGCAAATGCTGTCAACAGTCTGTATAAGAAGCAGACGATGCTAGACAGCACTTTTTGTTTTTTCATAATATTGGCTGTTCAGACAGTGAAATAAGTGAGCTTCAAGTGTCTGTAGCAGTTAGTGTGCAATTAATTTTATATCAGACATCAGTTTTGTTGAAAAGCTGCACTATATCTCAGATAAAGTGACTACAAAGTAGTCTTGCAAATGGTCTCATTTAATATTTTATTGAATTGTACGTATTTAAAGTCAATATGTGCAAGATTCCAAATGTTCCCACTTCAGGATCAATTATTCATAACTAATGATCCATTCATCTTTATGCTTTTCTTTCTTGAGAGCAATTATTTAATAAATGTAAATTTATACAGTCATTCGTGGATTCAGTTTCATTCATCATATTTGGAGATTACTGTATGTAATTTCATGTCAAAAATAAATACTTCTTTTAGGTGTGTTCCAGCTCTGTGCTTACCAGCGGACCACTGCAGAACCTGCTCCTTCCAATAACCAGGACACCTGAACAAGACGAACACAGTGTTTTGCCCCAAGACTGTTGCAATGGATGTCACTGCTGCTTTTTGAGTACCTAGAATGGAATAAATAGAAATCATAGATTCCTCTGTGGTTTCACTGCAACTCTGATGCACTCTCAACACTCAATTCTTTTTTATCTTGACCCCAACTTGGAGGTGGCACCTTGCTCTTGCAAATTATGACTAAGGGTGAATCAACTCATTAGAATTAAGGTCACCTTAAATGTGGTATCCCACTGTATTGTCTGTATGTAAGAGATTCTCCACTAGATGGTGCTCTTATGCCACATATAAGAGGCATTATGATTAATACACTTTACTAGCGCAGGAGAAGTTCCTTTGTGCAAAGTGGTTATGTCATTCAGGCTTTCAATGAATTATCAAGTTTCAGCAAATCTAATATTTGTTTCCTTTAATACTGCATTCAACAACTCACTTGCCCCTAATATTCAGTTTCAAGCAAGACCAGCAATTTTAATAGGGATAGCGATTAGGGGCAGTGGTTTGTGAAGTAAACTTGTAATCGGTGGGTCGCCGGTTCGAGCCCCCGGACTGGCAAGCACCACTGTGGGCCCTTGAGCAAGGCCCTTAACCCCTGACTGCTCCCCGGCCACTGCTCCTAGTATGTATAGTTAAGGTTAACTTTGAATAGGATGGGTCAAATGCAGAGAAGGAATTTCCCCAAGGGGATCAATAAAGGTTAGATTATTATTATTATTTAATACAAGTGACAAAAAATGAGGTCCTTGTAATGTCAAATATTTCATCTTTGGGATAAGAAGTAGCCAGAAAAATATAAGTATATACTGTAGGTTTTTACATGTCACCAAATGCAAACATGGTTTTAGGCTTAAACCTATTCAGCATACTGTTTTGTTTTAGATTTCAGTCTGATTTACAGTTGAGTTTTAGTGCTATTTCAGTCTATCGCATTCAGATATTCAAAACCCTAATGGGGTTTGGTTCAGCCATGTATAATCATCACTTTAAATGCTGTATAGTAATTGTGTTTCCATGCCAAAGATTTCCAGAAGCCTTTATGTAATATATTTTAAAACACTCTCTGTACATGTACTGACAAAAGCAGAGCAGGAGGCAGACACCGAGACAAATTCCTCATAACACTGGTGTGAAATCCAACTGGATCTAAGGTAGGAGTGGTGATTGACTTTAATACTTTCCCATTTATCTTTGCCACTCCCAAACTTAAGGAAGTATATTTCCATCCACTTGATCGAGCCTTGTGTAATAACATTAAAGGGGCAAACACACAGAAGATGATTTACTTCGAAACATTTGTTTTATTTTGAACAATAGCAAAGCCATCTCACAGAGACTACTTTGAATTACACAGAATGCAAATAAATATAT
Organism: Chromis chromis; assembly: GCA_900302755.1. Lineage (NCBI taxonomy): Eukaryota > Metazoa > Chordata > Actinopteri > Pomacentridae > Chromis > Chromis chromis. The sequence goes on along the minus strand of OMNN01028161.1, from coordinate 13,207 downwards.
ATAGGACCATAGTCGAATTAAGGACATTAACAAATGATACAAAATTATTTACAACACTCTGAATAGTGCAAAACCACACAAATACTGCCCTCATTAGGATTCTTGAGTTGAGTCTATTTGAGGACAGTTATTGTGTGTGCTGCTCCCTGGTGGGAGGTTAGAACTGACAGTACTGTTTATGGCATGATGACAAAAACCTTTGCTAAATATTATAATTTCCTCTCCTGACTGAGGATGTAGCAAGAGTGAATTATTTCACTACAACTCGCCAAGAAGAGCTTCCACAATGAGGGTGATGTTAAATCATGGATATGTGTTGTTAGGTTAATTTAAAAGGGTCATTAGAGGGGGGGAAAAAAAGAAAAGCAAGCATTCTGAGAAGCTGAACACAGTTGGATCGATTAGTAAAGTCAAGTGAACTCAATTAGAAATGGTGTTGTTTCTCAAAGGGACAGAGAAACCACCAAAGATGTAGAGAATGTGAAACCCATCATGAGCACGAGACTTTGAAATGAAACGAAAAAGTTGACAACCTAAAACCACGTGGCAGGTAGCACCCACCACCCCTGAGTGAAAACAATTTAAAAAAGGTCTTAGCACCGTCAGATACCACAGAACGCCAGCTTTGCCATTATTTCCCAATCCAAACACAGTGTCTTGGATTGTGACAGGCACAACACATTTTTTAAAGTGCGCTCGCTCGCTTGAGCCATTTCTTTCACTCACGTCTTTTGTTTTGTTTTTTTCCTTACACAATTTCTTCCTCACAAACATCAAGCTCCACTTAAAAAACTGCACACAAAGATAAATTACATTTTGCCATGCATAATAATTTGTTGCATATTGAAATTTCTTTTTGGGACCACTTGTTTCGCTGTTTAAAACTTGGACCTTACAGCAAGTGTGGTTCTAAATTCTCCTCTTCAGATGATAAAGAGTAAGAATGCATATACAGTATCAGTCAAGTGTCGATATTGCAGACACAAACATGAACATTAGAAATACATTATTGGTGCTACTTTAAATAACCTGAAAAAAAATCTAGAAATGCCACTTGGTCCTCAAGAGGCCTGTCAAAGAGAGAGGTTTGTATTTTAACACAAGATAGTCGTTTTTCTGGTAGACAGTACATTGACAAGACATCTGAATCAGACAGATTTTAAATCTACTCTTGAAGACCGAAGTCATAGAAAAGCCGTACACAAAAACACGTCTATGCCTCTGAGACAACCTCCCAATTTCCTATTGTACTAAGTATTTGTGCATTGATGATGCATTCATCCAGTAGAGACTGGAGGGAAAATAACCTCTGAGCATTGATCATTAAACAGGTTTAAATCATGCCAAAGACGAGGAAAGTAATACTGCAATCATTACTGATTGGAGAAAGAGAGAAAGTATGAGACCATCAGGAAAGTATCGAGCCTCCGCAGGCTGATCTGAATTTGAAATTTCAGCCATCATCATTTCAACCCACAGCTGATTAGGAATTTGAAGAGAAGTACCAAAAAATTAATGAATTAATGATCAAGACAGGCTTGAATATACTGCTGAGAGATGGAGGGGTAAATATGTGATAGAAAAACGTTTTAAGTCATCTCTGTGCACTCATGCAAAAGACGTGCACTGTGTGCATCTTTGGCTATGCATAGCATTATGTCTCCGGTGTTGAGGTGCAAAAATAAGCACTACAGCAGGCTAATGCTGATTGGTAAAGCCCTGTTCAGACTGCATGCTCAGGTAGAAGAGGACCGTGGACAACACAAGTTCACAGATATGGAACAGTTTCTGCCAAGAAAGTGCCCATCAACTTGGCCAGTGTGGCACCTTGCTGAGTTAGAGCCATTTGGCTTTGGTTTGAACAACAGACACGCTGCAACCAGGCAGCATGTGTATACATTTTGGCTTGGCTCTATGAGACTAAGTCCTTGTCCTTCAGTTTACTGCACTAGGAGGAAGTATAGCCCTTCAGGTCAACAAGTTGTTTCTGAAATTGCACAGGTTGGCCACTCTTCCTCTACGTAACAGCACAGGCCATGTTGGGAGCAGAGTCTGAGTACATTAAAGTTCCCCTGCCGGGGTCTGCTGGGAAGAGGCCAAAATAATCTTCCAATCATGAGTCAACCATTCTCTCCTTCAGTCTCCGGGTGTTAGGCTATGTGTCTTGGTGGTACCTGTGAAGAGAGAGGGAAGCAGTTGAGCGGCATAGCAACAGCAAAGGAATAACACTCAAATACTTAGTTGCTTGGCAGTCAAGCTACACCCTTCACAGGAATTAATTTCCCGCTTCCTTGAAGGAGAACAAAACCAATTATGCAACCGAGTAAACACTTGATCAGAATGAATATCAATGTAGATCAACTGGATTAGCACATATTATGCAAACACACCCAATCAGAACATTGTGAAATCAATGTATGCTTTTTTGCAACAACCTCCTAACGTTTGTTAAAACAGTTGCTGGGCATGTTGTGCCCATTAGTGCAGAATCAGTGAGGAGTGTAGAGATCGGATGATAGGGAGAGTGTTTTGGGTACAAATACGGCTCACTTTCCTGAACTTGTTTTTAATTGCAAGGTGGTTGTTATGCAACATATAAACTGCTCAGCACACAAGAACAAAAGACTGAAATCAAAAGTGAAAGACATCTTACCCGCTCTGTAAGGTGAACTCAGGCAGTGCACCTAGGGATGTCAGCTGTTCCTCTAGGGCTACGATACGCAAACCAATATATCCTGAAGACAGCAGCAGCAGCACAACCCTGTAACATATTAAACATGACAAGTCAGCAAGTGTTTACTGCCTTTTTAATAATGTTGGTAAATGATCAAGTAATGCATCACTGGAACTTCCCACAGGTTCTTGGAGAACTAACCACAGTTGATTACTTAATTAGACATAATTTGTATTCTGTTTAATGCCAGCGCCAAGGTTGCAAACACATTGCATGGCCGATAAATACAGTTTAAATAATAAACAGGCAGCAAACCAGATAAAGACTTGCTTTAAAAGAGGGCTTTCATAAACCAATGTTCACTTTCATGGGTGCCAATGCAGTTTTAGACAATTATGCAATTAATAACAAATCTAAATTGCCAAAAAAAATAATATAAAAAAATAAAAACAAAGCTGGCAAGCTAGATTTTTTGTGACTGTAGAAAGATCTTATAAGACAGTCCGTTCTGTAACCACCAGCACAAATTTCTCAACCGTCCGTCAAGGACTGTGACTTTCACAGTAAGGACCAGCTTTAGATTAGCACATAGGAAGATAAGGCACTGGATTAAAGGAAGAGATAGAACAGACTAGAAAACGGAGGTGCTACTTACAAAATCAAGTAAATGAAGAGTAGTGTGTTGAGGGTGCTGGTCTCTCTCTGAACCAGCAGGGACTTGGCTTTTTCAGTCACATTCCAGACCCATGATCCACCTGAAAGGGAAAAGGAAATGTACACATAGCATGAATACCAAGGGTCCAAGAAGTATATAATGTTATTTATCTATTGTATCGTGCATATTTTGTGGTCAACTGTAGAGAATGAGGAAAAAATATATCAACATCATGTTTAAAAAGGAAGAGGTAGGTTTCTAGTGGCTATGCATGGTTTTATATATAGACATCAACCTAACCATCAAGAAATTAGCATTTTTTTGAGCAACCATCCACCTGGGGATATCACAGTGTAGAGCCTAAAATGATGTCTACTCTACCAGCCACTTCAGTGGTCAGTTAGAGTTTTGCAGGACTTAAGCTGAAAACTAATGTTAATTGGTAAACCATGTATGTATTACCTGATACAGACAGCTCTTCTGAAGATGAGCTATCACTCTGGTGCATGTGCAGGCTCCTAAATGTGGAGCCATTTCCATTAGGCACTGCCTCTGCAGAAGGAAGACAGAGACTTCTATTAGACCTTCAAGTTTGCATTTATGAGCTACTTACAAAACATTATTTATCAACAATTCTCTTCCATACATGATCATTCGAGGCATATGTAATGTTTAGCACAAAATTATTATTGAGAATTGGTGTTGAATTCTCACCTCTGTGTGGTCTATGAAGAGGCTGGTCCTGTAAAGACTGAGACTCAGAGCCATCAAACTGGTCGAAGCTGTCGTCCAGACTGGACTGGCTGGAGGTCTGTTGATGAGAGACAAAGGCATATCAATACAACAAGACAAGTTGTTTGGACACAGGGAAAAATTTCAGTTTTGGTAAACACTACCATTAAAAAACTCCAATTATAAAGGCCAAAGCTGGACCCTATGACAAGAGCTATATACCAATCCTAATTTACATTTTCTGAAATGGAGGAAAGTTCTCTTACCACAAGTTTGCTCTTATCAAAGCTGTTTTCAGCAGAAGAGAAGACAGGGCTACTATTTGTGCTGCCGTCCTGTAACAAAGAAAATCAAAATATATTATTTTAGATACAATAAACAAGGAATGAAGTAAGAGGGTTATAATAGCAATGCAGCTTCCCCTCCTAATTTTAAATTTTTTTTTCAGAATTTCAGACTGTGATGAGAAAATATTCACAGTGATGAAATGCCTCCGTAGTCACAGCTAAGGAAAGCTCGAAACAATGCACTTTTACAGTGTTTAGCCAACAATCTGTTATGCATTTGTGTTAATGTAATGTACGGCTTCGCCTGCAGTTTACCACATTTCAATCAAATGCAAAGCTTTTGATTTTTTGAGTACTTTAATAACCTTTGACCTGAGGAACTCACCTCGATCTGAGGACAGACTGAACGCAGGAGCTTATAACAAGATTCTCTGTTCCGCAGTGACACAAAGAGAAACTGAACAATGAGAGGGAAAAAAAGCAGGAATATTAGCAATCTGCCCTGGTGGTGAACCAGCATCATAAAGTAAATCCAGTAATTGATTAGATAACATCTAAAGCAGAGTTCAATGTCATTGAGCAAGTGTTACATTAAACTTTGAGCATCACTAGTCATTAAACAGACTGTATGCACTTTACAGCTGTTGATAAGGATTGTGCTAATGTGAGAAACGGACCTTTTCTCCTTCTGTGGTGCGAATCGACAAGGCGTTGGGTACCAGCAAAGCTGTATTCTGCTTCTTCACTATGTGGATGCTGGAAATTGGAATCACTACCTGAAAAAAGCACACAGCCACACACAAAGACACAGCCAGATTTAGAAATCAGTCTAATCAAACACTGAGCTAAAAAGAACGGCAGACTAGGCCTGAGCTGATGCCTACCTTAGTGTCTTTGAGCAAAACGGAGGAATAGAAACAGGCATGGGTGTCCGTGATGTACAGCCGACCATGGTAGGGCACTTCCTTCTGCAGGGCACAGATGTATGCTGGGGAAACAAATGGTCCACAAAAAAAAGTTCAGTTTCATACAGTTAATTTATTTTCATTTAAGTCCCTCATTCTTGTTAATTTTTGTTCACCTACCATGTATCAGGTCTTCACTTTCAGGAATGTCTGGAAACAACTTGTGGAATGTCTTGTTGTGCTTAGTAAAACTCTAAAAAGAAAAAAGGGATGATTTTTAAAAATGTATTGCAAAAACATTAATATCATGGTGCACTAAAAGGACAACAGAGATCTGTGCTGTGCTGTTTAAAGTTAAGGTGGACTTACACTTTGTGTGCCAGTACTCTCCGTCTTCTCAAAGCCTTTGCTGTCAACATCAAATGTCTGCGACCTGTAGAGACAAAGAGCACACCTGTCAGGTTAGTGAAAGTCGAAAGTCTTGTTGCAACAGGACTGCACTATTGTTAGAAGATAGACAACATGACTGCACACTACAGGCTATTAGAGAATATGCCTTTTCATCACATGAGACTTTCTCAAGAAGTCTTTCACACCATCTGAGGTGCAAAAATCCCTGTTACGGGTGCTACAAATGAGTATAACTTTAATACTACGAGAAAACAAATAAGCATATGAATATCTTTAAAAGCTAAGGCCATCGTGGCAGAGCAGAGTCAACATCTGATGATAAAATTATTTAATCTCAGATAAAATGGTGCCATATTTGTATGTTAATGAGGTTTTCGGACATCGGTGTCATTTTTCCTGCAGTGGGCGCCCAAAACTGCTTTAGTGATATAGATAGAGTGTTCAATGCCCACACAAGTAGGCAGCACCTGAGATAAAGATTGCTCTGCATCTCTGCTGCCAGCAAATATCACAAATCCATCTCAAACATTTGAATCATGTGAGAAAACAGTCAGCCTACAAGGGCTGTGCAGTCATGTGTGTGTCACGACTGAGCACCAGCTGACGGTTGGGGCAGGTCTTGTGATACAGGTTTAGAATAGCTACAAGTCTCCACAACATCAAACGTGCAATTTCAAGCGTTTCAAGACAGCGGCTGTTTATTTTTTCAATATATTAGGATTTCAAAAGTCTAAAGGTTTTATTACTTTCATTCACAATTTTAGATCTAAAATGTCAACTTAAGAAACTTAAATCAATGCGTAATTAAGGTGAACTCTTCACCTACCTGATTATACATATCAGTGCAATTTAGTTATTTTAAGTTGCATACAGAAAAGTTTTTCATCAAGACAAAGCAGGATTTTAGCACTACTGTATATGTATGTAAAGCTTTATGCTAAGAGAATGTGAGATATTTTGAGTTTGTTTTTAGTCCTAAACACATCTTATGACCTTTCACGTAATTCAAAACCTTTCCATATAACATCCTACCTGATGGCTACTTGTCTGGTGAGGGTTTTGTGCTGTTGCTGGATCTCGAGCTGTGCCGCCTCCAAGCTCAAAGCCTTCCTGGCCTCCACCTTCTTGATGCTGCCATTGCTTAAGCTGCTCCTGCTTTTCTTCACTTTGGCTGGCAGCCCGCCACCGCTGCTCTCTACTGGGTAGCTGCTGGACATGGGGGGGAAAGTACAGATTTAGCAACATATTCTGTATATTTTTTGAATCACTTTTATGTGCACATACAATGATCACACAGAATTTCTTTTGGGAGAGTCACTGCAATGACATGACATGTCATGGCATGATTATTTGCAATTTGACCATAATTCAACACAGCGAGTCTGAGCAGAAAGTGATAAAAATACATTCAAAAATAGTACACAAGCAAACCACAACTATTTCACAGGAAGCTAAACACTTTAGACGACTAAAGCAGATACAAACAGCCTTATGATAACATATCCAAAAAAAAATCCCCTAATTATCATTAAATTCTGCAAAAACACATGGCACTTGTAAATCTAGCAAGAAATAACTGCATTGTAGTGCATTTGCAACAGCGCATATCACATCTTACATCACCTTCAGATTAGAATTTAGCTACTTAATCATTTTAGACATCTTATCATCACGCCCTTTCTGTTCAAAATAAAATCTCTGACTGCACTGATATTTGACAATGGGCTTATCTGTACGATGTGTTTGGAATGGTTACCTCTTTCCAAATGAAAAAGTTTTACTGCTATACACTGCGTCAGCACTCAGGCTGTGCAATCACACCTGCGGGTTGTTTTACAAGCTCTTTGACTAAGGTTTGTGTTCTAAAACTGACAATCCTCTCCATAAAGTGTAAACAGTCTTGTAAAAAGATAGTTACAGCATTTATTACAGTCAATATCCTCTTCAAAGGCTATAGCATGTCCTTGACCAGGAACAAATGACCCAAGAAATTACCTAAAGACTACTCAGTCAGCTGAATGCAAACAAAATGAACCTAAATCCATAAAACACATTAATAATAATGATACAGGACAAATGAGTAAGCATTTCATCTCAAAGACCAAATAAACCTAAAAAAAACAAAAAAAAACAATAAACAACAACACACCAGCTTACCTGGTAAATTTAAATCGTTTTGATGACCGAAAACTCATATACCTACTCACAGTAGGCATTTCCTATTCTTACAGATGGAACTACCTGCTCTCTTTAAGCTTTTCTCACTGGCTTTACACTATCAAAACAGAGAAGAAAAAAAAAAAATCAGCAACCAACAAAATCTAATGCCCCAAAAATATCTTTATAGTCCTTTAAATTCCAAATGTGTGGTCCGAGATAAGTTGTTGTCCTGGTTAAGCCAGAGTTCTTCGCCACATCCTGCTAGAAAAAACTGTTGCTGCGTTGCTGTATGAATGTGCTAGTAAAGAGGAAGCCACTTTGTGTTGAGAATGGTGTGACACTCCGTAGTGGGTGACGTCAAACTCAGCCACTCCCCCACAGCCAAACAGGCATTTAAGAGACCAGCATACACACAGTCCCTCTCCCTCTCCCTCTCTCACACACACACATATATAGAGTCAGCAGAGCGCAACGCAGGCACTAACATGTTTAAGAAAACAAGGCCCATCCCACAAAATCTTCCACTGTCAAACATTATACAAGATTAAAATCCTTTCTTGATGGCGTTTCCTCTGGCACAGCAAAAGCAGGATAAGAGACATTTTTATGAGGGAGAAAAGTAAAAATTCTTGTGAGGTGCTCAGACTAGCCCATCTGCCCCGATGTAGGAGTGGTGCATTATCCACATGTTCCTTCAGGCAATAAATCTAACCAATGAGGCAGAAGAACACACAGTCCTATCTCAAATACCTTTCTTGAACTCACTCAGTTTGGTTAAAAGTAGTAAAATATTTGAAGACGTAACCAACTCTCCACAATCAGCAGCACAATAATAAATTATCTATGTAAAGGTTAATCACATTAAATTAAACATCAGTAACAATTTGGTTGACTGGATGCATGATGGACCAGATTACTTTCTTTGACTGTCAGTAACTCCTGCCTTACAACTGAACAATCTGTCTTTAGCAACACCTTGAGTAATTGGGACAAAGGTGAGAGAGGAAAAGAGGAAAAACACGAAATGCAACTTCAGCTCTGTAATTAGATTCGAGTGACAATAAAAAATAAAAAAAAACAGGAGAAGTGTCACACAAGTGTCAAGACATTTGTGTACTAGAATTCATTTACTTTCTTGGATGTCAAGAAAGTTGAAGCCTGTTCTTGTACATTCAACTATTAACTATTTGAGACCCACTGTTTTCAGCTAATTGTAGTTGGTTTCTCTAATCCAGAAACAACCCTACTATTTTTACGATATATTGTAAAATATCAATACAAATAAAGAAAATATCCAAACTTTGGGTAAGTAAGCTACTGTGGCTGGTGTTTAGCCAAAGGCAGCACACTGGGAGAACAATTTCATCATCGCTGCTGAACTGGTGGCCAGGTGTTTATGTTTAATATGCTCATCTGACCCATTTCAACAGGACAGCAGGGCAATATAGGCAATATTCAAATACAATCAACTGTTTGACTTTCTCAACAGCTTCCTCTCTTTACACAGGACTAACCGTAACCATTAACAAGATCACGTTGACTGCTTCCTGGAAGACTCAGGAAACTACAAGCACTCCCCTATTGCAGCCAAGAGGTGCTTTGCATTTACACATATAAAAAATTGAAGATTGAAGTTTGGAAATGTTGATTCCCTGGTGTTACCGTCATTGTTTTCTGTTCTGCGTTAATTGGATAGCAGACCTTAGATTGCAGGTATTTGTTCCTTTACGTCTGTGGAGCTTATGTCAGTACACCCAGACAGTCGGGCAGTCAGGCACTCAATTTTGCTGAAGATATCGTTAACTGAAGAGGTTCCAAGAAATATCACGTTATACTGGCAGGTGAGTTTTTAAAAGCACAGACAGCAGGCACAAAAAAAAAATCCAAGAATTTAATGATCTAATACGCAGCCATGAAACATTTCAAGTTTGTGTGGAAAGTACATTTCGTGCCAACATCATCGGGTCTGACTCTAAGGAGGAAATTGAGTCAGCCTAATAGCCTATAAAAGCATTCAAGGCCAAAGCTATCAAAGGTAGGCAGGTGTGTTTCAGTAATCTGTGTAAGAAAAAAAAAAGGTCACCAAATGATAGCCGTGTGGAAACAACACTTAGGAAACAGTTGCATTTCTAAACAACCATTTACAAAGGAGGCGGCCTGAAATGGGTGTGAATAGGACAGACTAAGACCTTGGCCTCTGACCTACTTCCTTGTTCAAGCAATAAGTGGCAAAAGTCAATCTTGGGCCTAGATTTACAACCGCTCCTGATATTTCTAAACACGCACAGGCATATTAAATTCTCAAAACCAGCAGATTAAAATGGACATGCACAAGGTTGTGGAGGCATATCGGGATTCACTCTGGTATACAATTTGTCTTGAGAGGTTGAGGGGTGGGGGACTACAGCACAAACAGCAACCTCACATGATAACATGTTCTGTGAAATGTAGATTACTGATAAACACATTAGCTGCATTTGTTGTGCTATGATCTCAGGAGATGAGACAAATTACTTCATCACACTGTCAACGGTCATTAGCTCAGATCTGTGACCACTGCGGTGCTCACATGTTTCTCAGGATTTATAGAGGATGGTGTTAACATGATCACAGTATGACGTTATGAAGTCATGTACGTAACCTTGTTTTCAAAATAAAGAGAAAACAACTTTAAGCATTTAGTCTATATTTACTCAGTGTTAAGTTGATCAAATCAGCTCTGCCGTATCCGACAGTTAGAGAAGTACTGGCTGAGATCAGTAAGTAGATATGTTTGCTCGCCTTACCTTCCCAGATCCTGAGAGCACTGAGAACCAGCCGCAGCACCCTGTTGGTTCAACGAAGCTTTCCCCCTCTCCATGACCAACTAAATTGTCCCTTCTCGGCCTTCAACAATCCCAAAAAGCTTGCAGCCACCACTGGCAAAGACAGCTGAATGACAAGAGTGTGGAAGTACCTTTTGCACTTAGACCTGGAGCATTAACGGCCAAATCAAAAGGGAGTAAAGGTCTTTTTTACTGCAATGGTGCACGCAGGAGCGCCACATGAAGACAGAGCCAGAGCCAGAAATACACAGCAGGGCAGGCAATGAGAAAGAGCAGAGTGAAAAGACCAAAATAAAAAGAGAGTCGTTCAGTTTCAAACCCCCAAATGCCCTCCCTAGCTTTGTCCTTTCTGATGCAGGCTGTGTTGTCTTGGAAACTGTTAACAGTAGGAGGTAGATGGTGGAAATGTGGGGGTAGAGAGAAACAGTGCCAGGTTATGCTCAGTTTAGAAAAGCTAACAACAACATTCAATACCCTATTCTTAATAACAACAAGGCATGACAATAGTGAGCTCACAGTCTTTGTGGAGGATGTAAATGGGACTGACCACATGACTGTTTGTGCGTGACCGGGAGAAAAGCTTGAAAAGTTCATGAAAAAACAGTCAATAGGTTAATGTAGTGGACTGTAAATGTAGCAGACCCTATTTACATTCACAGACATCAGCTGAGAGCCGCTCTTCATCAATAGTCTATTTCTGTACCTATGACGACATCCATCCGGGAAACTTAGCAGACAGATAAAGTCCAACTGCACTCGTGTCAGTCCTAATTTAGCCACCATATATCACCCCTTAGCTCTCCTGTCTAACCACCACCTGCCATGTTTTCACTGTAAACCTCTTGGAATTGAGGATCAACACTGTGACAGCTGTGTTATAAATACATTTGGCCATAATCAAAACAGCACAGGTTCGATCCTCACTACAGCCATGAGGCCTCTCTGAGCCCTTTGGGCCTGAGAAAGGAACTCATGCCCAACAAAAGAAGAGGCATTTGTCCTGGATACGAACAGTATGAATTCACGTGTGTTGAATGTTCAACAGGGAAATGGGCCAGTGTTTTATCCTTTAACCCCACTTTGTAAAGCTCTTAATAGGCAGCACAACTTTCCAAAACATATAGCTTACACAACAACCTCAATATAGCAACTTAAAAGTCGCATAATGCTGATAGCTGAAGAATGCACAAGAGTCTAATTAATCCCATAACATTTTGGTTCTTCCTGGTGACCTTTAAGCAGGAAAAGGGTGTCTCAGCAGTCCCCTTCACTGGCCTGTTCAGTTCGCTAATCACTGAATATAATGTGCATCACAATGCTATCAAGTAGACAAAGGGTGATATTTATTCTCTCATGCCAAATCGAATAGCCAAACGTGTGTACATAATGCATAAACTTTTCCATAAACATATCTACTTCGTGTTCGTGACTCTACATTTATCAGATAAGACTTGCACAATGCTTGTGAGGAGGTGCAAGGTCACTTATGTTAACCTTTGCTCCTTAAAAAGCAGTAATGTTTAAAATAGCCTTCCAATCATAAACTGATAACTAACTTCCTCAGTTAGTCAGTTAAGTATAGTATGCAAAACATTTAAATACATACAGTGCTGACAATGGCTTTTATATGATGACAAAATTTAGGCAATACATATCTTTGAATAAATAAAAAAAACACCAACAGAAAATGAAACATTAAATCTACTCTGGGTTCATTATAGGTGACCACGTATGTTTAAATTCACTGAAATCTAGTTTTGACTAAGGTGGGGGCAAATCTCTACAGCACAGGACATTCCAGTCAGCAAGAAAACTCCTCAGGGTATAGAGATATGATGCTTTCATTTTCTGTCCCAATTTGAGACAGATGATCCCAAGAGTCCTGCTGCAGACGTCAGCCATATGTCAGCTGGTCTGCAGTGTTAGCACTCGTAAGACAAAATTGCTTCTATACAGAATGCTTTCCCACGACCCACCCTGCAACAACATGAGCCCAAGGTTCATGTGTGAGGATCGCAAAAGTTTTACATCCATGAAATCTATGAGGTCCGCTGAGAATGAGCAGAACCATATAACGTGAGAGCACCATCTTCTGGACAGCCGTTGATAATTGTTGTCATGTGACCTGCTGATTCTCCAGCATCCAATCAAAACCAGTTTATTTACACATCACATCACCTGACAGTCATAATAAAAGTCTATGACAATCCCATGAGCAACAACAATTAAGGTAATTTCATATTGTCAAAGGTTTAAATCTGGTCCATTTCTTGACAACTAAACTAAAAATTACTACAGTACAAAATGTCATTGTGGGGTGAACTGAAAAGTATAATGTGTCCACATGTATATATGCGAGTGTGTGTGTAAGCTTCAATAGAGCAGTCAGGAAGGGCAGGGAAATGAGCCAGTGGTCATGGCAAAATAACACACAGTCTGTGGAGCCCTGCCAGGCCTCAGTCTGCAGAAAAACTGTGTATATGTGTGTGTGTGTGTGTGTGTGTGTGTGTGTGTGTGTGTGTGTGTGTGTGTGTGTGTGTGTGTGTGTGTGTGTGTGT
>OMNN01028160.1:0-13838 GCA_900302755.1 Chromis chromis | reverse complement strand
CTTCGTTCGGTGTTTCACTATGGGAATCGCCTCGGGCGTGACCATCCACGGAAGCTCCAATGACACCACGTCTGTCCGTGACAGACAGGATGACTGTACCTTTGGCTACGCCCCCTCGTCTAGGTACAGCCAGCCTCCTCCTTTTGTAAACATTCTCGCTTTCTTCCCGCGTGGAAGCCACATCTAGCTCCCTCAGCAGTTTTCTGGCCATCTAGCTAGCTTCTGTTTAACTGTTCACAGACGAGCCGTAAAGGACATCGTTGACGAGCGCAGTTGCCGGCTTTGGATCGGATCACGCTGAGTAAGTTCTCACGAACTGTATTAGTAGCTATTGCACGGTTACTGGTAGTGCAGCGTCCGCGTAGTGGCGAGCTGCATTTCCAGGCTGCTTGTATTAATTTACTTACGCACCGCTAACCGTTTAGCTTATCGGCCGAGTTAGTTAGCATTAATTTGTTGACTGACTTAGCCTTTTCATCAGGCTACCGTCAAGGCTAGCTTTAGCGGTGACATTAAGTTGTTACCGTCTCTCTTCGAATCGGTTAGCATTAAGTTGTTGGCTGATTCTGTAGTGCAAAGTTCTGCTAACGTGTTGCGGCGGGCAGACTTACCGAACCCGGCTACGGTATAAACCCCGTGTGTCGGTCTCCCCGGTCGTGTTTGCTTCGCGGCACGACTAGCACTGAACTTTTCTGGTCTCTTTTCCCAGTTATTGGCACTATGTCCTCGGCTCCTACCCCCGCCAAAGGGTCGGACCCGAAGTCCAAAGAGGTTGCATCCCGCCCTTGCCCCGCGTCGTGCGGGTCTAGCATTTCAGGGAGGGACCCTCACCCGATGTGCATCGCTTGTATGGGCCCTAAACACGCTCAGACAGCGCTGGCGGACCGTGATTTCTGCCAGCATTGCGCATCAATGCCGGAGAAAATACTGGAGAGGAGACTCAGAGTAGCGGTGGCCAACTCTCAGGACCCATGCCTGACACAAGCCACCCCTACCACCACAGCCGATGCCCATCAGTCACGACCTAGCATGAGTTGGGCGGACGTGATGGATGCCGTATCAGATGATACGATGCCGCCATTGTTCGGGGACCTCCTCGACATGGCCCCAGGCGAAGAGGACGCAGAGGGCGATGCTACCTCTGACCTCCTCGAGGCTGTGGACATGGATGATGTGGAGGAGGACTCCACATTTCCACTGGCCCAGTCCAGACCCCCCAGTGCGTCAGAAACAACGTCCCCTGTGGACAATAACCTGTACGAGGTATGCAAACGGGCCGCCGCCAGGCTCAACATACCCTGGCCCGCGGCTGTGGACGCAGAAGGAGGGGTGAGGGACCTCTATGACGGCAAGCGGCTCCCACCGGCCCAACCGCCTCCGAAGCAGCTCCTTCCTGCTGTACCCGCATGCATGAAGGAGATGAGCCGGTTCTGGTCCAGCCCACTGAAGAGTAAGCTCCCAGTTCAGGGCTACTCAAAGCTGGAAATACACGGGATGAAGGAGCTGGGATTAGCTGAACCCCCAGCGGTGGAGCCTTCATTGGCATATCACCTGCATCCTAACCGCCGTACCGTCTCAGCCTCAAGTAATGTTTCCCTGCCCAACAAGATGGAGAGAGTCACATCCTCCATCTTTCAGCGGATGTACAAATACGCCGCTCAGACTGCGTGTGTGCTGAACACCGTGTCTTTACTGTCCGGTTACCAGGGGGAAATACTTGAGGACATGGGCCAGCAGTTGGACTCGGGGACACCCAACCCGGTCCTCTGGGATGAAATCTGTGTGGTGAATGACCTCATTCTGCGCTCAGCACGGGGAGCAGTCCAGGGCTGCGGCCGTGTGATGGGACTTGCTGTTGCAGGTGAGCGTGGTCTATGGCTTAACCACTCAGGACTGACCGACACACAGAAGGCAGAGGTCATGGATGCGACCTATGACCCCACCAAGGGTCTGTTTGGGCCAGCACTGGAAAAAATGAAGGCGACCAGCACTCTTCGTAAAGAGGAGGGCGAAGCCTTCAACCTGTGCCTGCCTCGAAAGCAGCCTTCTCGTCCAGCACAGACTCAGAGACCGAGCGTTCCTGCAGGAGCCGGTGCCAGGGGCTACAGAGCAGGCCCCAGGCCGCAAAAGGCAGCTGGACAGCAGAATGAACAGCAGCGGTCAGGAAATCCCAAACCATGGGGCAAACACTCCTTCGCAGCAGCAGCGGCTAAAAACCGCTCCTCTCACCCCGGGGAGGGGAAGAAAAAGCGCACAACCTAACAGTTGTGTCCTTCTCTCTGTCCCCCTCCACACAAGAGAAGGAGAGTGTTGGACCCCAGCTCCAGTTCAGAGGCTCTGGTCAGTTTGCCAGACGTCCTCTCCTGTTCACTCACCCCTCAGGCGTTGCAGGGGTTGAGTCAGGAGCAATGTCAAAGTCACCAAGCATGCTTTGCCAAAATAAAGTTCACACACTCGCACCCAGGCCACGGGCTAAGGGCGAGTTTTGTTCAAAAAAACACAATTCAATTAAATTTGAATACTGTCCGGCTTACGCCACAAGAGGGAGCTCACGCTCCTTCTTATGCAGACGTCCCAGCTCCTGTCAGGGGAGTGACGTCACCGAGCATGTTCATGGGACCGCTCACTGTTCGGCTGGAGCAGTGGCGCGCATGCGCAGTTCATCCATGGATTCTGTCCACTATTTCTCAAGGGTACAGACTTCAGTTTGCTATGAAACCACCCACTTTCAACGGGGTGCTGCCTTCAGTGGCCAAAGGGGATGCAGCTCAAGTCCTACAGGACGAGATCACATCCCTATTGAGCAAACAAGCGATACGAGCTGTTCCAAACAGCGTATGTCAGCGGGGGTTTTACTCCCGCTATTTCCTTGTCCCAAAGAAGGGGTCCACGGCTCTGCGTCCCATTCTCGATCTCCGTGTGTTAAACAAACACTTACGGAAATTTACATTCAGGATGCTCACTCACAAAGTGCTTTGCCGCTCGATACGCAGAGAGGATTGGTTCACCACAATCGATCTCTCGGACGCGTATTTCCACATTCCTATACACCCTGCGCACAGGAAATATCTCCGGTTTGCTTACGGAGGGACAGCATACGAATATCAGGTCATTCCTTTCGGGCTGTCACTGGCTCCGAGGGTGTTTTGCAAATGTGTGGAGTCCGCGCTGGCTCCTCTTCGGAGCAGCGGGATCAGAATATTCTCGTACATAGACGATTATCTGATATGCTCCGCGTCCCGGGAGCGCGCAGCCACGGACACGAGCACTGTCATTTCTCATCTCACTACACTGGGGTTCAGGATAAACCTGGCGAAGAGCCGGTTAGAACCCCAGCAGCACACAGAATATCTGGGTTTGAGCATAAACTCCCTCTCTTACAGAGTGACTGTTACGGTTCAGAGGCTGTGCTCGCTCTCCCAGTGTCTCTCACTGTTTCGGCTGGGCGCGAAGGTCACGTTCAGGACGTGCCTCCGCCTCGCTGGTCTCATGGCGTCAGTAATATCTGTCGTTCATCTGGGTCTGTTAATGATGAGAGACTTTCAGCGGTGGATCACAGCGTTACGCCTGTGTCCCCGCCGACACCTTCACCGCAGAGTGAAAGTGAACGAGCGCTGCGTCCTAGCGCTGCGCCCATGGCAGGACGAGCGCGCTCTCGCCGCGGGGGTTCCGCTGGGCGCGGTCTCGGCAAGAGTTACCCTGACGACGGACGCTTCCTTGTCGGGATGGGGGGCCACCCTGTCCGGCAGGGCGGTGAACGGGACATGGGACCCGCATATGGCTCTAATACACATCAATGTGCTGGAGCTTTGGGCTGTTTTCCTTGCTCTGAAACACTTCCTACAGTATATTCAGGGCCACCATGTCCTTGTAAAGACGGACAATGCAACAGTTGTCGCATACATCAACCGCCAGGGCGGCACCCGCTCCCTGCGGCTACACAGATTGGCACAGAAGTTGATTCTGTGGAGCAGCACCAGGCTGTTGTCTCTCCGGGCAACACACGTGCCAGGTGTCCTGAACAAAGGGGCAGATCTGCTGTCTCGGGGCAACCCCCTGTACGGGGAATGGGTTCTCCACCCTCAAGTGGTGAAGCAGCTCTGGCAGAGGTACGGCCAGGCCGCCGTAGATCTCTTCGCCTCGCAGGAAAACGCAAAGTGCCCGCTATACTTCTCCCTGGCGGACAGGGACGCACCACTCGGGGTGGATGCTCTCGCTCATCCATGGCCGGATGCTCTGCTCTATGCCTTTCCACCGATCAGTTTGATCTCACCCACCCTGGCCCGGGTGAGAGAGCGGGGGCTTTCACTCATCCTGATTGCCCCGCGGTGGCCATCCAAACCCTGGATGGCGGAAATAATGCAGCTTTTGCAGGGCCAACCGTGGCCCCTCCCCGTGAGGAGGGACCTCCTGTCTCAAGCAGGCGGAGAGGTTTACCATCCTCATCCAGACCGAGTAGCGCTCTGGGCTTGGCCCGTGAAAGGTGGAATTTGAATGCTGCCGGTCTCCCTGCACATGTGATTGATACTATTCAATGTGCTAGAGCCACTTCCACTCGGTCTTTGTATGACTGCAAGTGGCGCATATTTGAGGAGTGGTGTGCGGCTCAGCAGATCATTCCTTTTCAATGCTCTGTGCCTGACATCTTGTGTTTTCTGCAAGAGTTAGTCGATAAGCATAAGGCTTTTTCGACTATCAAGGTCTACTTGGCTGCCATTTCGGCCTGTCATGTTGGTATTGGAGACAAATCAGTCGGTCAACACCCTCTGGTATGTCGTTTCATGAAAGGAGCACGTCGCAAACTTCCAGTGGTTAAGCCCCTGGTACCCCTTTGGGATTTGTCAATTGTGCTAGATGCACTTTGCCAACACCCCTTCGAGCCCTTGGAGGCTGTGAACATGAAATATGTTGCTTTGAAGACGGTGTTGCTTCTTGCTTTGACATCAGCAAAGCGTGTAAGTGAACTGCAGGCCTTATCTGTTAGCCCTGCATGTTTACAGTTTGCTCCTGGACTTTCTAGAGTCCAGTTTCGTCCTAACCCAGCCTTCGTACCTAAGGTATTGAACTCGGCCTTTAGCTGCCTCACGGTTGAGCTTGAGGCCTTTCATCCCCCGCCTTTTTCCTCTGAGGAGGAACGGCGACTCAATTCCTTGTGCCCGGTTCGGGCATTACAAGTGTATGTGAGTAGAACAGCTGGCTTTCGTAAAGCCGACCAGCTGTTCGTGTCTTGGGCCACTCCCCATAAAGGGAAGCCTGTGTCCAGTCAGAGACTTTCTCACTGGATTGTCGAGGCCATTTCATTGGCTTATACCTGCAGAGGTTTGCAACCCCCACAGGGGTTGAGGGCTCACTCCACCAGGGGTGTAGCTACCTCATGGGCTTTGTTCAGAGGTGTCTCTGTCCAGATATATGTGCCGCAGCAAGCTGGGCATCGCCCCACACTTTTGTGCGGTTCTACAGGCTGGATGTCTCGGGCCCTTCCTTGACCCAGGCAGTTCTGCAGCCGAGGATTGCTGGTTCCCTTTGAGGTCACCGTTTGGCACTGCTGTGACCTGCTGCTTCGGGAGCCTTGTTTGCAATCCGGGAGTAGGCCATATCTCCCATAGTGAAACACCGAACGAAGTTAGAAAAAGAACTTAAGGTTACTCACGTAACCCCGGTTCTTTGATAACAGAGTGAGGTGTTTCACCTTCATACCCTCCTTGCAAAGCGGTCAGAAATCGCTTTAGAATGTTTACAAAAGGAGGAGGCTGGCTGTACCTAGACGAGGGGGCGTAGCCAAAGGTACAGTCATCCTGTCTGTCACGGACAGACGTGGTGTCATTGGAGCTTCCGTGGATGGTCACGCCCGAGGCGATTCCCATAGTGAAACACCTCACTCTGTTATCAAAGAACCGGGGTTACGTGAGTAACCTTAAGTTCTTTGTCTGACTCGTAGACAATAAGGTTTATTTTTTATAACAAGAACATTAAAAGGGAAAAATCTTCTATCCATACCTGTACTAACAGTATGTAGAAGACAGTAATGTAAATCTGTGTACAGTAGGTTTTAAATGAAATAATTAACCAAAACAAAAGCAGTACAGCCAGACAGGAGTGAGTGTGCGGAGGTGTGTGTGTGTACTTGTGTCTGCTGAAATTACGGTATGTTTGTGTGTAACTGCATGCGTCTGAGTGACAGTTTTTTGGTACAGACTAATTCTTTGTCTCTTCAGGTTGACAAAGTCGCCCAGCGGGTTTAGAGAGAATGAACTGCAGCCACAGGAAAATAAAGGTGCAATGCACCAATTGTTCACTGGTGGGAAAAAAAGGTTGTCTTCACTTTCTGTGTGGGAGACAAAGTGCCAAAGAAATCAAGTCCAAACCTAACACAGGTGAGACAGAAAGTACTGGCGGTTTATGGTTGTGAAATGGTATAACTGATCTTTTTGCTGGAATAGGTGGGAACTCCAGAGGCTACAGAGCTTCTGTGGATGCTGAATGCTTTGACAAAATGTAAGTGACAATTAATATAAACAGCTGCTTTGGGCTATTTTGAGGATTAACACAAAACAGGCATGTCAACCTGTCCACTGCTCAGTTTCTGCTCTTCTGATTTCACAGATATGTCTTCAAATTTCAAACTTTCATCTGATAGCAAACACATCTGAAGTTGCATTAAAGCTAAATTCTAGTGATTCTCTATCTACTCTTGTCACCAGACAAGCCAAGACAAAAGTTGCTAAACACAAAACAAAGGAAAAAAGCAGTAACTTTCCATAAACACAACCTATTTATGACTTTCTGCAATCTGTTTCTTGTCATGCCTCTCAGTGGTCCTCTTTAGTCTTAAAATGGAAAATCACTGACACAAAATGCCCAAAAAATATGGTTCCCACACATTCTTCACCTCCGCCTTTGACCACATCCTCTGCTGGGGAATTATTAGCACTACTACTAGTTAATCTTTGGTGTCAGATGGAGTCTGACACTGTCTGTTACCCATCCAGTATTCATAGTTCTCCATAGACCTTACAGAACCACAATGTAAGACATAAGAAGGGATTATGGAAGTCCCTTTTAGGCGGAACAAGTACAAAAACCACAAAGGAGACCAACCAAAAACCGAAAGACTGTGAATCTGAATTTCCAAGGGTTACTACAGTAACACACACACACACACAATGACAGAAGAGAAAGGGATGGGTTTAGGGGTGGAACAAAAACAGGAAATGGGGACTGTGGGTAATCTCTGTGCTGCCGACCAAGCAAACGCATCAGTAAACAGAAAAGGGGATTAGACCCCTGCGTCGGTGTATTTGCGTGTGTCACATTTGGCATTTAATAAATGTCCAGACTGATGTCCTGACGATAACAAAAGTTCTCTTAACTTTAAATCTTAATCCAAAAGTCAACACATTCCTCAGAAACGCATCATAACCACAGGGACTGCGATCATGACAGACAAAACAGACAAAATTATACTGCAAAGTCACCAAACAAACACAGAGCGGCTTTAAAACGCTGATCCTCAACTAACCTTAACCTTGACGAGGAATATCCATGACAAGCTGTGACAGAACTTGTATGCATCTTTTTTGAGAAACACAAACTTCTCTTTATTGATATTATCTGCTGATAAACAACAATAACATTTGCAATTTTACGAAACAACAAAATTAGCAATTTAACGTAATAATGTTTTCTTCACAGTTCTTTCTCCTAAACCTGCATTTACTTATTTTAAGCCACTTTTTGGAAGTGCAACAAACTGTAAAAACAATACAAGCATTTACTAAACCTTATAAAGCTGTTATGGAGAATATCTTAGCTAACAAGTGCACATTTAAACTTCCAGCCGACATTTGTGTTTCTATAATTGGCAAATTTCAGCTCCTTTTGTCTCTTTTTATAGCTACTAAACTAACTGAATCACAAGGAGAAATATCCGTCTCTTGAGCTGCTACTGGAAAAGCACCACAATGCACCCGCTTCACAATTACTAAGTACAGTATGTCTCTCTCTTATTCAGTATTGGATGACTTGCGTACAGTGAGGTTTTTGCTGAAAACAGCCGGCTGCTGTGGCTGAAAATGATGGTAGGGAGAGTGAATGGAAACTGCAAAAGTTACGGGCCATAAAAACAAAACAAGTATGAAGCTGAGCTGAAAGACAATAAAAGGCTCCACTGAGTCGCAGCTGAATCTCTGTCAACCTTGTCTCCCAAAAATTCTTGTACAACTAAACTGTATTTATCATTTATGTTTTGAAAATAAGACTGTGAAAAAAGGTTGCCAATATGAAGAAGACACAAACATCGCATAAGAAAGCAAGACAGGAGGATGGGGGACCAGTATCCTCAGACATAAGTTAGCTTTTTACTTGTTTGCTTTTTGTTTGTTGTTTGGTTACATTTAGGAAGCAAAACTATATGGTTAGGTTTAGGAAAATATCACACTTTAATTAACTCTTTCACAATGATAACTCCCCATTAGAAACTTAGTTAACTTTTTTAGAGTTAATTACTCTCTTAGTTTTAGGGAAATAGCTTGATTTGGGTTAAAACACGACTCTTTCACAACATGCATTTTCTGGGTTACCAGCGTAGCGAGTTTCGCTCCATCTAATATATGATTGGGTTGCTGAAGAGGGTCCACAATAAAGCAAGACTGATAAATACAGACTGTACAATTGTATTTGCATAGATACTGAACTTCCTGTACTAAAAATGTATTCTTAAACTTTTAATTTCTCTCATTAACTGTTATTTAACTTCTAACTGTTTGTAAATGTGCAAAAGAAATGACATTTAAAGTCTTTAAATTTGCAAGAGTGTAATTATCTAGGAGCTGACAATTCCTCTATCACCTTACCTTGTCACTCTGTACTAAAGCATCAGTTGAACACCTAAACTAAAGAAAGGTCAAGTGTAACATGACAACACACTCACCTTTTGCAGGGTCATGGTTCTGAAGTCCCAGTTTGGGCTCCGTCACACCAGTACCAGTACGGTTCAGTCCATTCCCGACAATCTTCTTCCTCCGGCTCCCCTTTAACCAGCTGAAGGCCTGTCCCAGGGAGCTTCCTGGCTTCCTCTGCCCACGCTGAGCCCTCACCTCCCGGGCTAAGATCTCAGTGATGTCCTTGGGCACCAGGTCACCTGTAGACCTCCTCCGGGACATCCTGGAGGTTGGTCCTGGAAGCTAAGGTCCGGTACCTCCACCCGGATCAGTGTGTCTGTCTGCTTTTGGAAATAAGTCACAGGATCTGAAACCTTCCAGCTCTCCGGGGTTTGGTGAAGCCTTCTGTCCCTCTTTGGCCTCTCTTAGTGTCTCTGTTTTTTCTGTCTGTCACCACCTGGGACAACAACGAGATCAGCAGGATGAGAGAAGGAGGGCAAAAAGGGAAAGACATAAAAATAGGCTAAAAATGAAAGCCAGAGGGAGGACAGAGTGGCATGAGAAATCAAGAACAAGACAACGAAAAGGCTGGATTAATTAGAATATCTAGACTACCTAGAATAATGCAAAGTCATGCAGGGTTATAACAAACTGTAATGGGAAAAATAAAAGCAGGAAAGAGGATAAAACAATAAAATGTACCAGCCTGAATGTTAACCATGTATTTAAAGTAGTCCCACTTTGTCCTACTAAAGTTTTCCCGTCACTTGTCCGCCCCCACTCTCCCTTTCCTATTCTCTCATTTTGTGTATGTGGTGGCCCCAGGGAGGAGAGCTAGACCTCTGCAGCGTCTCTGTATGTGTGTGCATGCATGTGTGCCATGTGGTTCACATCAGCAGAAAACTGTGTATGGCTGAGTTACAGAAGAGAAAGAAGCTCAATTCAATAAAACAACCCATGAAGAAAGACTTTAAATGCATACTTACGACATAAAGACATACACAAACAATCAAGCACACAGGATTACACTACATTTTGTCACATGAGCAAGCAATACAATGTTTTGCTGTAAAATAGTCAGACACGACATGACTGTATACAACTTACTCAGCGAGCGGGCTGTCCTCTCCTCTGCTCCCCTCTTTTCTCTCAGCCTGAGAACAGCGTTGCAGAGCATGTGTGTGTGTGTGTGTGTGTGTGTGTGTGTGTGTGTGCTTGAGTGTTTAGCAGAGTGAATGAAGCTCCATGCTCTCTGAACAGTCAGTCCCTCCCTCTGTATGAGAGCCAGCCTCTCCTCCACCCTCCTACAGTCCTGTTAGGAGTTAGCAACACCACTCCGGCTGCGGTTGCTTCTCTTCATGTTCCAAACAGCTGGGGTTTAGCGCTGTACTTCAGATTTGAGTCACTTACTTAAGCTGCCTGCTTCATTAGTTGTTTCCTGGCCTGCAGTTTCATTTCCTTTTGAATTTTCTCCCATAGCCTTCTTTCCGGGGATCAGGTGCAGTCATTAGTCTCCCTCAGGAAGGGAACCCCTGGGCCACAATCCATCATGGCAGCTAGGAAAGAAAAATACACACCTTAGAGCACTGTAACCATAAATAGATCACCCTATATCCAAAATACAAGACAGAAACCTTTGCTTTACTTTTGTGGAGTTTCACAGAGGGTGGCCGGTGCAGTGTTGCAGTCCAGTCTTGAAAGTTTGCCTGGCAAAAATGAAGAATTTCAACTGTTTTGTTGCAGATAAGAGGGGACGGCTCTCTCCTGCTGTCACTGTGCAGCCATGTGGAAACCCGAAACCCCTTGTTAAATGTGACACACAGACACACACACACACACACACACACACACACACACACACACACAGATAGGCAGACAGGTAGGGCAGGTCACAAGGGGCCAGTTGCCTTTAAGACATGTTTAGTTGTACTCACAGTCAGCACAAGCTCCGCCGCTGAAATCGGAAGTAAGGTTCAAATTGCTCTGTGGTGGGTACGGAGCAAGCTGACATCACTGTACGGGGATGGGTGGGTGTGGACACTGGTTAGAAGTGTGTGTGTGTAGGGGGGTTTGCATATGCATTGCTGGACTGGATCATCTGGTTTGAAGGTGGATGGAGACCCACAAAGGAAGGGGGGAGCAGGAGGACAGGAGCTGGAGGTGGAGGAGGTGTCACAGCCTTGGGGGAAGAGACTGAAACAGAACTATGACTTCAGTCCACAATATAACTTTTCAATCAGCAAAAAGGGGCTTCAATATACCTTTGGGGTGTTCAGTGTTTTGTATTTATTGCAATATCTCTCCCCAAACAACCTCGACTAAACATATGTTATTGTTAAGCAGTTAACCTGAGTCAGAACTGTCAGAACAACTGCCTTCTTGTATATCCTTTAACCCTCTGAACCCCAAATAGTTTCTGGACATTTTTTTGCTCATGTCACGTTTTTACTCACTGTGGGCTAATTTTTAATGTCCTGCACCTCTATTGAAACACCACGACCATGACTAGAAATAGAGAGAACTCCTAAATATCTGTATGTGCAGTATAGCAAAGTTGCAATGCCTGAAATTAACACGTGTCCACAGGTACTACCAATACTGGAAAAGGTGTACCTCTATATGCTATAGATAATTTACTATTTACATATTTACCATGTCTACAAACTTGTTTTCACGCTACTCTTCACATTAATCCTAGATAAGATATTTCACCATGCTGAATGTATCCTCCAACAACTTTCTCCAGTTTACCCTTTTTGAGCCATGCCGCATTTATTTTACTGCTCAAGGATGTTTTATTTTGCTTCCAGTCTTTGTCTCCTACTGGCTCTGTGAAAGCAAAGCCTGCATTTCAGCCCAAATAGTCACAGAATTTTTGCCACATGACTCCTAGTCACAGCTGTGTCTATGATGGCTTCTCAGCTGTGTCGAGGAACACAGAATTTTTCCTTTTTTACAGAATAATTTTTTGTGCTATTTGTGTATGTTGAGCGAATCTTTAGATGAGATATGTAGATTGAAGTGATTTTGATCAAACATTATGATTTTAAGCTTGGATTTGGTTACATTTTCCAACAAAATTGTACTCATGAAAAATTGAAAATCCAACATTTCTTTCCGTTTTTACAGTTTATGGTGCTGATAAATAGTGTGATTTTGATTTTTCGATTTTTTGGATTTTATTTTGCATATTAAACCTTTTTTTTTTCGTTTAGAGGATGAACAGCAGCCTGTAACTGACACAAACAACCAACAACACAGATGTAAACTTGATATCGAAAGAAATATCAGGTAATATATCCCATGCAAAATGCAGAGTTAACAAAGAACAATGACAATCTGCATACAGTTGTTCAGGTAGAACTACTCCAGTCATCTTCTTAGATACTACAACTGCTTATTCTTGGTGAGTAGAAATTAATTTTCAGCTAAATTCTTATTTTAATTTGCTATAAACCCAGTGTATGCCAGAACAAACTCCTTGTGTAAGACACACACGATCAAACTCTTTCACTGTCTTATTCACAAGCTCTGTCTCATCTAGAGCCAGCGATCTGTGGGTCACTGTCTTCATTTAGTTGGTGAGATGAAGCAGCCAAATTACCTGTCTGTTGGGATTCCTGGGCTATTTCTGGCACACGACCTAAGGATATCACTGTCAGTCAGGTTTTAAAAAAGAACTCATACAACATATGGCTCTCATATGCTCCAGCTTTAATGACTGTCATCCCTCAAGCTGATCATACACTGTCAGCACCAGTCAGCAGCCTCCTGCTATGCTTCATGAGCAAACAATGTCAAATCATAAGCATCATCTTCAGCCAAGAGTGAATTATTACATGTGGAGCGAATTTATTAAACAAACTGTATCCATTGTGTCACATTTAGATCAGATGGCAGATTCCCTTTGACTCCCAGTTTAAAATAATTTAGAGTTAATTGGGTTTTCCCAAAAGTCTGACCTGTTGGCCCGTTATGAATGTGAGCTGATTCATGATGTTGGTGTGAGATGAGGTTCTGTCTAGTTATGTGTGTATGTAAGAGAGGTGGAGGGACCCATGCTGCATGTGTGTAGCGGTGATCTGGGCGGGGTTAAAATGAGTCATAGTTTAGTTCACTCATGCCGAACAGATTGAAATGTTTCGACGTTTCCATGGCAATAGAAAAGAAAACAGCCACCCTCGGTACGCCTGCAAGGGGGCTGCAGAGTGTTTATGCGAATGTGTGTGTGCAGTAAGAGGCACAAAATCATTAACCACCAGAACACTGTGAGTCTACTGGGGAATGTATCACCAGGCCTCCCTCACTCTGTTTGCCTTTGTGTTTCTCTTTGTAGTTGTAGCTATATTTACTGGCTACGTGCACATATACACCTAAACCCTTTAACAAGTTGTCCTCCTGTTGGATACATGGTAATACTTTGAGGGAGTTACATGATATATATAAAGGCAATATATGAAATATATATGGGCAACAGAACTACTGAGCAAGTTGATCGATTTGTTGTTTGATCTGTAAAATGTCTGGAAATAGGGAAAAATGTCGATCGGTTTCAAAAAACCTTGGATTTTAACATCCGTGTTAATGAGACTTAGACACCCAAATAAACATTGTCCCAGAACAAGCACACTCCCTCATGCAAATGGAAATCCCAAATGTCACTGGCCTACCCCCACAGGAAAATGCACCCCACCACATGGAAAAACATCAAACAATCAGGAACATCTTGAGGAACATGACAATGGCCCAAGATGTTGATTTGACCTCCAAACTTCCTAGAAACCATTCTGATCAAGCATCAACAGGATGCAGTGGAACAAGTTGGATTGAAAGAGGCCCCACTGCACAAGCCAGAGTACCCAAAGGATCCATGCCAACGTCCTGGTGCCAGACCCCATAGGACACCCTGAGAGGTCCTCTTGTCCATGCCCAATGGTTCAGAGCATTTTTGACCACATA
>OMNN01028158.1:0-28386 GCA_900302755.1 Chromis chromis | reverse complement strand
GAGTCCTGCGTATAAAATCCTATAAACTGTGCTAATAATTAATATAGAAATTTAATATGTGACTTCTAATGCCCTACAGTGTAGTTGTAAGCAGATATAAGTTTATTAATGTATTCATCAACTGTAAATCCTCCTGTGGGCCTACATAAGTAGAAGTTAAAGTATAAATAGATGATGAAACATGTTTGTAATAATACAACATGCCTTAAATAGAGACAAATACTGCACATTAAAAACACTGCTGCACACATCTGTTCGGTTATAGTGACGTATTTATTAAATATATATCGCTCATGAATTCTAAATTGTGGGACTAAATGGTGAAGCGTTGTTGTAAAAGCTATAAAAATAACGTAGAAAATGAGGTTGATGATGAGTTTTCTTGACAGATACATCGGTGCATAAACACTGCGTGAGTCACTGCCCAGAATAATCTGTAGGTTTTGCTCAGCAGTAGACATTAACTCAGCCAACAGTTCAGTTTCAGCACTAAAACAAGTCCTATTTGCTCCTGTTTGGTAGAACAGAAACTCTCAGAGTAGCAGCAGCAGCACATTGTCATCATTCTTTGTTTTTGCCTTAATGTGAGCAGTTTATTGCCGGAAAATGCTCTCAGTTTGTTGTAAATGTGAGTCAGTCCAGGCCTGATAAATCACCCTTTTTATCTGTTTGAGTTCGCTCTCGGAGGAGCTGTGAGATGCTATTACCTCAGAGGTTTGGGACAACTCTCAGTGTTTTTCTCTTTGACGGTAAATGACAGTTATTCACCAGCACACACCAAACTGCAGCTGGCAATTCAGGAAAAAATACTCTAATGCTGTAATGTTACGTCTCGGGACAAACCAATTACAAAGCGGAGCTGCTTCGGGGCTCAGAAGGGGAAACATGTACAGTGTTTTTATCTCTGCTCTGAGAGTCTATGACAAGGGCTCTTTTTCACCTCTGAGGTCCTTTTGATTGCTCTTCCAGTCTCCAGCAATGAGGATGACACTCATTTATCTGTGGTGTACTGTTGAAATTAGTGTTGAAAAATCTCACTGAATGTATTTTAAATCACATAGAGTATTATGATCAGCAATGTTACGAAGTTTCCAGTATAATCACACCTCAAACTTACCAAACACATCTGTATCAACCAATAATGTAATAACATGTTGCCAATAATGTAATAAGTTATTACGTTAATGGCCTAGCATTTAAAAAATTCTTTGAAAATATAATAACTGCAGCTGATAATGTAATAATACATAAATAGGACTGCATTTCTTGGAAATAAAAGATTTTTTTGCGGTGTTTGTGCAGTTTGCTCATCAAAATTAGGTCTAGTGGATGGCATAGTCGTCATATTTATCAAGGATACGTCCCATGTAGCTCTCACTCTCCTTAATTATGGTTGTAAGAGCCAATTTGAGAATTATTTGTTGTACAAAATCTTTATTTAGAATATTATTTATTTATTTGCTTAGCTATGTAAATTCATAATTCCAAACATGTCTCTGTTGGATGTTGCATTGTCAAATGAATTTACCACATTTTTTTCTTGGAAAACATTTCATTAAACCTTGTTTCAAACATTTCTCAAGGAAAAACGATTCAGTCCTCACTTAAAACTGTATTTAAATAACTGGACTGGCACTATAATGGCACTTAACTCCAATATACAACATAGAACATGAACACTCATTTACAAATGTAAAAAAAATAAATAAAAATGAAGAGTATTATTATTGGCTCAAAAACTTTGTTACATTATAGGCAAGTTATTACGTCATTGGTTGCTACAAGGTGGCAATAGCAAATACAAGTTACAGTATCAAACCTGGGTGGAAAAGTAAGTATGGCCAATCTGTGCTGAAATAATCTGTGAAATAGTCAGTTAGTGGACTGACAGAAAAGTACTGGGTTAAAATTTTGATAATGAATTAACACTTTTAAAGAAATTTATCAAATAAAACTGACGAACATTTGTCGTTTCCTAGTTTGATTTAAGTAAAAACTGAATCTTTGTTCTGAAATGTCAATCAAAGGAAACAAGGCAGACTGTGATGCATTCTCCACTATTTTCAGTTGTTTTTTTATTTTGTTTTTTTTACAGATGAAATGCTCATTGATTGAAGGACTTACTACAAAAACAATCCCCTGATTAATCAATATGGAAATAATCATTTGCTGCAGGTCTAATTTAGTCAAAATTATCAATACTAGTGATGAATACTAATGCTGTTTTTCTTTCTATAAAACAGCTTCAACAGTAGCGATTATTCATGTGCTCAATCTGCCACGATAGCGATGGTATGCCAGTGCTCCTGATGTTCATTTCCACAAATGACATTATCACCATTCCTACAGCAGTGTTAAGTGTGCCAGCCATTCATGGTCATTCAAGAAAGTTGATTTGAAAGCACTCTGCAGTCCCTGTAACTCTGCGAGGGAGCCATTACATTGAGCATAGGCAACGGTAGAAAAGACACAAGATAGCGATAAATAGAGGGAACAGAGAGACAAGGGACAGTGATAAAGGGAAGAATAGCAGCAGACAGTAAAGGTGGACGTCCTGTATGGGAGACAATCAGCGCGCAGGTTGGCTGTCCTTTACGACTCTCAGGGCTCATAATAACCCGGCTAAACGTTTATATTAACACAGCATATCAGCCTTGCCATCAGAGCAGTCAATGATAGAGAGAGAGAAAAAAAAAGCACACATAATTATACTCGGGCTTCGAAATGAACTGTCGTTAGTTTCATACACATACAGAAGGAGGGAGGGATGGGAAACGTGAGAGAAAGAGAGAGAGAAGCAAAATCTAATTTACCCCTTCAAATCACATTCATAGGCTGGGACTGTCAGGGACCTCCTGAGAGTAAAAGATGACAGAGAGAGAGAGAGAGAGAGAGAGAGAGAGAGAGAGAGAGAGAGAGAGAGAGAGAGAGAGAGAGAGAGAGAGAGAGAGGGGAAAAGAGAGAGAGACTTAGGAGGTTGAAAAGGTCAGGGGACCTCAGCTTAGAGGAGATAGCCAAATATTATGTTAATATGGACTCCATTTTACATACAGAGCTAATCAGCGTGGCCCAGAATTAAAGGGGCAGATAATTAATTCTAGAGTAAGGGGTTATCCTGCTTGCCTATTGTCTTGGCAGGAAAGAGGAGGGCAAAGAGAGAGGGGAGGACGGAGAAAGGGAGAGGAGTCCCTCAGCCTGTGTTGAACATGCAGTGATAAGGGACGTGCCAGGACATGGGGGGGAACGAGAAGTGACAGAACAGAGGAGCGACTCAAAGGAGAAAAGTGCAAAAGTATGTTGGATGGAAGTCACACACAAAGGCAAATCATACAAAAAGGTTTCAGTGTGGGAATGAGGTCTGAAAGGGTGATTTTTTTTACACCTCCCTCACATCCATTCTCTCATTTCTATCAGTGGGAGAGAAAAAAACATATAGTGAGGGATGAACCGACTGGTTTGGGCAGGTTGGGTGACCATCAATGCATCCAAAGGTGTGATAATGGTGTTTGATAAGTGCACTTGATATATATCCTGTCGGCAGCATCGCGAAGTATAGGGTAAAGGTGTTTGACTTGGAGGTAATGTGTCTTAACAGATAATATAAGTCAGTGAATCATATTGAGCCCTAAATGTAATTTTCTCTGACAAAAAGTGCAAATAAAAGACGGAGGCAGGCGATCACTTGCTCTGTCTTTGATCCAGTTTCACTTGCTTATTTCTTGTGTCATATCTGAATAACTTGACTCCTAAAGATTCATATGCAATTAATTTCCATTAGTTCATACTTTTTGATGGAAACAACACGAACCGGATAATGTTTTCTATAAACAAAATGCATAATGGTTTTAATAAACATCCCTCAATTTAAAGCCTGATTAATGTTTTCATGGTTACGTTAATCTGAAAGCACTTTGTTAAGTTTAGGAGAGATCATGGTCTTAGTTAAATATCGAAAAAGCCAACGTTGACCTAAAAAATGACGGAGAACCTGCCAACTTTCTTAAAAAATTCAAGCAAAACCACAATCTTTCCCTTAGAAGTGTTCTAGTAGCCTAAAAGCAAGAACTTGATGAGAATCCCATTCTCCTGTGTCGAAATCCAACTCTATTACCAGACAAGAAGATTCTGCAGAGTCCGGGATTATGGTCAATAAGTCCAGGCTCCTTCAATGACCCTGAATCCCAAAACTTATGTTCCCATACAACTAAACTGCATTCTCAATTACATTTTCAAAGAAATGCATTTTCTCCCGGTAAAGATAACAATATGATGTAGTTGGAAAGTTTCAAAAAGCCACAAAGTCCATGCACATGCAGGGGTGGTGGTGACGTGGACCCAGCCCCATGTTGGGACTCGGTCCATGTCACCTCAGTTTTTGCTTTTATCTTTCACATTCTGTTTGGTAAGGTTTAGGTCCTGAAACTACTTGGTTAGCTTTACAAAAAAATATCATGGTTTTTTCACATGTTTGAAACTTCTCCATGTTCTGGGTTACCAGGGTGACGAGTACCATCTCATCTAATATATGATTGTTTTGCTGAAAAGGAGCGACAGATGGAAACCAGTATATAAGAAACATATTTTTCATACATCACAAACAAACAACGTAGCTAATAATAGGGTTTAGATGTCATTTTTTAGAGACAGGGCTGCCTTCACATAAGTGATGTGCTACATGGCCTCCACCAATCTGAGCCAACACCCCTTTGTCACAACTTCGTGCATTGAAAGTAGCACTGGACATAAATTCAGAGATGCTCAATTGTCTAGTACTGTCATACGAGGTGGCAAATTCCTGGGTTTTTACTGCTTTGTATGCCGTGCCATCAACACAGACCTCCTCCTTTTCACTTCTGTACAATGTAAGGATGTCACGCCTCCTGGATTTCAAAGCAGCTTCACCAGGAAAAGCAATTCAGGCAGCAATTACGTTTTCTTGAAAGCATACTTTGCAAAGCAAATTAGCGGCATACATGCGCATTTTGTAGGTGGATTGGGCTGAAGACAGAATACAAGATATGCATCATGAGGGGTGGTCATCACAGTCGTATACAGCTCTTTTGGTCTCAGAATAGAGCCACAAAATCAGAACCCAGTTTAAGATGCTGTTTTATGATGTTTCATGCCTTATGCACTCCACCACAGGCTATATAAAAGTTTGTAAAATGTATCCATGCAAAGATGTAAAAATGCATCTTTTTTTCATTTTTTTTTTTTTTTTACCACAGGCTTTTCCTTGCAGTAAAATGTGGCAAACTGTTACACAGCTGAAAGCTCAGTCCCTCTTTATTTCTCTGCTTCAAGGAACTGAACATATTCTCTCCGTCTCCATCTTTCCGTGCTCATGTTTAAACCATAAGGGAGACAGCCTCATTACATTTGACTCCCTCACCTGCCACTACAGAGGCAATATGACATGCAAACAGACCACACGCACTCCAACATACACTCGCACATTTCAGTCTGAATTGTCCAGCGCAGCACAACAGCATCTTACACAGGCAGAAATAAAACTACACCGCACGACAGTGTGTAATTACATTAATATGCCATTGCACCTGCGCACACAAACAAGACGTATTTGCACGTACACAGACGTAGCGCCACACACCCAGCTTAGGTAGAGTATGCCCTGTTTACATGGACTAATGTCTGTTAGCAGGTACTTACTTTGAAGTATCATCCCACCATGCCTGTAGAGCAAGCTCAGATTATGTTGAGGCTGTCACTAAAGGGTATAAACATAGGC
Organism: Chromis chromis; assembly: GCA_900302755.1. NCBI lineage: Eukaryota > Metazoa > Chordata > Actinopteri > Pomacentridae > Chromis > Chromis chromis. Next base: position 22,637 of record OMNN01028158.1, on the reverse strand, counting down.
CTACACACACACACAGACACACATACTCACACTCGCTCATGCACAGTCGAAAACCTCACACTCACACACATAAACACCAAGAGCTTACATTGTATCAGTCTCCCTAAGCAGTCTAAACGCATCGTCTAGCCGGCCTCAGAAGGTGTGCATCACTGTTCTGATTTACATACGTGAAGTGCAGCAAATGCAGCCTGATGTTTTCACCTCTGCAAAAAAGATTACACCGGCTGGCGCTTTGCAACATGAAACGTTCCAGCTAAAATGTAATTTTCACCCCCATTGTTGGGGGATGAAACCAGGCAAACGACAAAAGATGGGATATGACAGGGAAAAGATATGGCGGAGGGAGAGAAGAATAAAGGCTGGAAGGAGAGAGGAAAGGAAGGGATAAAAGAAGGAAGATCCAAGTCTTTGATATTCCAGGAATCGGAAGCTCAACAGGGAGGAAAACATACTAGTTGGTAAAATGAGATTATGCAAACCTGACCTGTGATAGATAAAGAAAAAAAAACAAAAACAGAGGAGACTGCTTCCAAGTTTCATGTGAAGCCCGCTCTCTTCTTCCCCTCTCTGTTCTCTTCATTCAAACTTCAGCGTTTAACACTGTATTTAACACTGTTAATCAATTGACCTCCATTGTGGGCTAATCCTCAACTGTGCCTAATTCATTGCGCTGAAAGTGTCGTTCGACTTAGCCGTGTTCACTATCTTTTCAATGACATTTACCCAAATGGGACTAATATGGCCTCAACAGATTCACTTAATTTCCATCTGCTCAATTTGGCAGAGGATAAGTATTAATATGGGGCAAAATAGACTTGATTCAACCTTGTTTCTCTCGTCTGAAGCTGGACATTTGTGTCATAGAAATACAGATTAAAGGAATTTTATTGCAGCAGAAAGTCAAAGCAACAAGCTTTAAAGAGCTAATGTGTCTTGTTTAGTTTTACAAAGGATTTCTTTTTCGTTTTCGGATCTTATAGTGCTAGAAAAGTGAAGTCAAGCAATCTTAAAGTACTTCAAACAAGTGAAAACATTTTCAGAAATATTGGTTTCCTTTGCCCTGGTCTGGAGTGTTAGTGTCTTTATGAATTTCAGCCAATGTATTTCATGGAAGCAGTGTTTTGCCGGTTAAATCGGAGCCTTGTTCAATGGTAATGCAATCATCCAAGTTTTACTCCATTTTCTGTCTCTTCTAGCTGAATGACCAGAGTAGACAGCTCAGACAGCAGTGCATGCATGTAAGAACACAAGCAGACACAAATTTATGTACACACATACACATGTTTATTCATATATATACATTTCACTAAAGCCTGTCAATGTCTCCTTCCTGTATTATTGAAACATATTCCTTATCCTGTCAACCCATGCCCTGGAGAGAACAAAGGTGTCTGAGAAGGAGACTTGGAAAGAGGGAAGAAGAAAGAGAGAAAGAGAACAGAGGACAAGAAAGACAAAGAAAGACAGAAAAAGCAGAGATTTAAAGAAGGAGATGGAGTAATAAGCAGTCATAGCTGAAAATCTGGTGCCATTATAATTAATGCCAGGGGAAACCACCTATATGAACTCCGAAACTTCATCAGATTTTATGGTTCTTCTCTCTCGATTTTAATGAACACACAAACATAACAAGACGCTTTCACTTGCCGTCATCCTTTCTGGAAATCACACTGACATAATTAAGTCTCAATAACTGCAAACAATGGACAGATAGAACAACATTTTGCCTGCTGAACCGGTCCCAAGATCATTTGCTTTTGGATTTATCATGGTGTCATTAGTGTGTTAGCTTGATGTCATTAGGAAAGCATGTTAGCAGTGTAAACAATGCACTGTAGTGTTGTTCGTCAGGGGAATATTATCTGCAATTTGCCTTCATATTGCATATCTCTTCATCTCAGCGAGGTACTGGAGGTTCATTGGTTCTGATGAATAAGGAATGAAGACACATTTACTCGGAAACATAGCTTTGGTTGTTGGCAATAACAAAGTTCTGGCCCAAATGAACTCCAGCTATGTAATTGTGAGGGATTTTTTGTTGTTATTGAGAAGCGTTTTTGTACAATTATTCCCATTTCCACTGTCAGATATATAAGCCAGTGGAAGGAGCAGACTGTGCGATGGTTATCATAACTCAGAAATGCATTAAAAAATAACTACACTGGGGCTGTCAAAGACAATTGCATTTACACACGCGCACACATTCACACATGGGTGAGCACTTAGGCGGCGCACATACGCACAGATGCAAACGTGCTGAGGCAAACATGCGCACATATTTAAGTGCACACATACGGAGAGGGAAGGTGTTCCCACAGATAGTGGAGTCTATGCTCTTAATCCGAAGCAGACCCCATCTGTCTCCCATTATAAAGACTCTGCCTTAGCCCCAAGAATGTCTACATTTCATAAATATTATCTGGGCCTGGCAAAGCCGGCCGGACAAAAGCCAGAGCGCAGAGCATTTCTCAGGGCCGCATCAGAGCATAATTAGCAATCATAACATCATCCCTACATGCCATACAGTCTTATTTTCTGGAAGCCTCTTAATTGCCCTGAGGTACAAAAGAAAAAAAAAAGAAAAAGAAATATATGCTTCCTTAACCTAGAAAACATAATTAGATAGAAGTAATAACAGCTTAAAAGTGGGTCAAGTAATCCTCAATAAACAAAAGAAGTTTAATGAAATTACTGCACTGGACATGAGGGTAAGTTCTTTTCCTTTGCTTGAAATCCCCGTCGCTGCACAACACACTCTACTGAAGGCAACAAAAGACCCTCGGGCAAATGAGGTCTTGGGTCAAATATGTTCCACTGTATAAAAATATTGACCTTAAAAACCAACGAAACAAATAAACTGTTCACCTTTTTTTTTCCTACAGCTTTAAAACATCCTACCTGCAGGAGAGAGGGAGCAGCAGATGACATACTGTATATGATGGGGAGCAGGGAGGGGAAAAAAAAGATGTAAGCTCATTACTGAGACAAGTTTTAAAACCAGAGAGTGAGAAAGAAGAAAAGTAAAAGTTAAGCACTTCCTGAAACTTCGGCTTCCTTTCTATCTATCTTTCTTGAAGAGTTTACCCCCACCCTGCCATCACCACCACTACCACCTGTACTCCCCCCACCCCTCACTCTCTCCCCTCTCCCTTACTCATTCTCTCTCTTCACTCTCTTTGAGTTAAGGAGGGTAAGGTAATCGTAATGAAATGACCCCGCGAGGCACGATGGCAGCCCTCGCCTGATAAGTTATTCCTGACTGGCTTTTAAGCTGCTGTCAAGCAATTTCCCTTGAAACCTTGCTTTGTTTTTTAAGGATGGTGTGTGTAGTTGTGGCGCTGGTGTTGGTGGTGTGTCTGCGTGTGTGGTGATGATGATGGTGGTGGCGGTGAGGGGGTTGCTTTGACACCCCTGCTTCTCTCCCATGAGGGGTACAGATGACAACCTCAAGGTATAGGTATGTGTGGTATATGTGTGTGCATGTGCGCACACGTGGGTGTGTCTATGTGTGGGTGCAGCGGGAGACATCTCATAGATGACAATCCCGCTAATTGAAATGACAGATTATTCTAATGTGCAGAAAGTCATTAAAAACCCAGCCGCCGTTTTTCTTCCTTTTTTCTGTTTCCCCTCGCGGAGAATATTTCTGACTCTAAGTCTGAGCTGGAAAAATCTGCACTTAAAGGAGATGTTAGCTTTCCTTCCTTCAAGCTCATGATTATTATCAGGATCACCTGCCACATAGTTAACATCCAGGAGAGACTTTTCTAACTTTCGCTGGAATGAATGCCGCCGCTAAGCGATAAAGTTTGCAGGGCTGGACAGTACATTTTTCAATTTCCATGTGTGGCTATGGAGGGTAAATACTCCAAATGGATTGATAATTCACAGTATTATCCAGGGCAACTACTGCATGTAAAGCAGGATTATTTCAGCTTACCAGTGGCTCTGAAAGCTAAGACACATTCCCAACACTTCCTTCTGTTATCTTGCTGAGTACAATGCACATGCTATATTGCACTATTATTAGCTCCCTACATGTGACAACCTGAAGCAAACCAGTCAAGCTAAAACAAGCCATAAACCAAGACAAATCTGAACTCATCCAGCATGCCTGCCTGAACTTTAAAAATTAAGGTCAAGTGTCAAATGTTTATTTTTGTGCCTCGTCCCCACAGTGCTGACAGTTTTTTACATTGCTTTCTAGACTATCCTTAGCAGACGGGTATGCCGCAGAACAACACACTACATATTTGAAAATGTGGGGTGTAAAAATAAAAACAAAAGTCTGCTATAAGGAGCATGGTTAGCAGCAAAATCATGCGATGTACGGCTTGATCCCAACCCACAATAGTCTTTCTTGGTTAGCGTTGATAAGTTTTGCCCAGACTCTCTGCAGGGGACCCACCATTCTTTTGAGTCAAAGGCTTGTCAGTACATAGAGTTCTGGCACATTGCATGAGGCTTGAAGATCGCGAATACAAGGCAGACAGGCGCAGTAAATTTCTGTGCATCCGAACACTTCCTCTTTCCTGTCTGAGGCACAAATATCCAACTATTTTTCAATTTCCAGTTCTCGCCTCTTTTTTTTTTTTTTTCCACTCAAGCAAGCAGACTACACTGATATGGCGTCACAATATCCTAAAACATTCTGCTGGCTGATATGGAATTTCTCCATGCAACAGATCCAGACAGCTAAAACACCAACCGGGGACACATTTTTCCATTTCTCCCCTCTGTCTCCTCTCCTCTCCACCTACTCCTCCTCCATTGACATTCAGCGGAGGTAAATATTTAACAGCATGCTATTGAGTGCCGTGTGCAGTGTGGCACAGGCCGGGCTGCGGTAGAGATATGTATATAGACAAGACTGTTTTATTAAGAGTCGCTGCAGACATATTAAGGTAAAGTATGCCTGACACCTAGGGAGGAAATTGCCAGTATATGACACTATTCCTCAATACTGTGGCAGCTCGCCTCAGTGCAATTTTGCACAAGGCGAGTGACAGAGAATGACATGCAGAGAGGGAGGGAGAAGGGGAACGGGAGAGAGAGATGAAATAGTGAGAAAGTGTGCGGGGTGGTTCGAAAAACTGAGGGGTGTGTCTCCAGGTGTGTGTGTGTGTGTGTGTATAAGTGTGTGTAATGTAGGTGGCATGGTGTGGTGACATGCAGAGTTTGTAATTGCCTTACCCCATGTGAAGGATTGGCCTAGAGATAGTGCTGTTTACCTGTGGTCTGCTGTGTTTGCTGTTTGTGGGTGTGATGGAGGGAGAGGGACCGCGCTGAATGATTAAGTTGGTGTGTAAGTTGTAGGCAAACACACACAGGTGTATAGACAGACACAGGTAGAGAGTAATGTGCACAGTTACTTGTGAGACCTTCCATACTTTTCATGCAAAGTTTTTCCTTACGCCTAAAGTCAGAGCACGTTTGTGCAAAGGTGACTGTCATTCCAAAACAGAAAAGGCAGAAAAGAAATCTGTTACCTAACATCACAAGTATGTCCAAGTCTAAACGCCTTGAAAATAGATACTTTTCCATGAGTGTTCGGTTTAATTTATGACTCACTCATGAATCATTAAACTGGAATATTTTTCACAAAAGGATTTTTTTTTTCCATTTAGGCCCATTACACACACAATGACACAACCACTCACACACAAACCATCCCACTAACACTGGGAAGGCCGCTTGGCCGCACAATGATGTGATTCTGTTTTTAACACCTAGAGGGCACTGTTGCCTGCAGTCTCATCCGCACTGACAGACTGCGCCGCCTGTACTGTCTGATGGCCTGCCTTTCCCCTTGAAAAGACACCAATTCACACAATTACATTCTAATTAAAAAGAACAACCTAATTAACCCCGGGAATGTATTCCATAATTCGGTAATATTAACATGATCATCCTCGTGCTTGTAAATGATTGGTGATAAAAGCAAAAGCAGAAATTAATGCCACTTACTAATTAAAATGGGGGAGATAAACACGGGCTCATGAAAATGGGGGAATTGGGAGAGACTTTATAGTTTTAAGTAGTTTTATTATTACCGTGTCAAATATGAATTTGAGTCATCATATTTTCTTTGAAGACTCAAAGCTGTGATTGGGATGAGCGGAGCATCACACAGCATGCTTTGCTCCCTGCCAACTCCCCAAAGAGACAGATATTCAAGTGCGGCACTATATCTTAAACATGCAGAACAAGAGCCGAGCTGAAAGTGATACACCAGATCAAATTGCTATCATAAATTCTTCATAATTCAATAAAAAAACAGAGCACAGACTTTGTGTTACTAATACATTTCCACCGTCTTCTTTTAGAATTCCAAGACACGTCGTTGTGCGCCGGAATGGCAGCACTTGACTGCTCCTGACTTGTGATTCGAAAATTGAACCAAAGGACAAAGAGGTGAAGCGTCAATGAAGTGGAGAGACACAAGGAGAGAATGAAAGCGCAGAATAGTAGCACACTTCTGTGGCTCATCATCTCTACCTATTCCCGCCTGGCAATATATCTGTCAAAGCCCTCATCACCATCACAAGGTAGAGTCTTCCACTGATAATGACCCATTTAAAGTAAATAGCTCTGATCATCAGCATAGTAACCATTATCATAGATATATGGCCGAGCATGTGACTACTGAGGTGTCACCAGAATGTAATTTGTATAAATATATATATGTGTGTGTGCGTGTGTGTGTGCACTACTAAACATCCAGTTAAGAAGCATTAACATATCGCTTTTGACTTAAAATCTATAAACTGATACTTCAACTTTCCTGTGGCAAATGATCCCACCATTCAAAAATAGATTTCTGTTTTCATAAAAACAAATGAGATTCATCATTTTAAATGACAATGGAAATAAATATTTCAATTACCACAAGGTTCATTGCCCAAAAAAATAAATAAAAATCTCACTGGAGGTTACTGAGGCCATAAAATAGATCCATATGCCTGAAAAATAGCAGACAGAAATGATTGATTCAAGTCTCTGTGCAGTTCAGTTTCAAGTTTCCAATTTTGTGTATCGGCAAATACATACACATGGTACACATACATACACGAGTTTTTTTTTTTTTTTGCATATTCTAATGACTACTTCCTTCTTAAACAGCTCAACTCAGCAAATTTGGATTGATAAAGTTCTAATTTATATGTGTCACTTTTATACTAGTCTTTCATTTTAATATGCTTTTAGTCTTGCCAATGAAGTGCAATCAGGGAAGGGCTGGATTCTTTTATGTATCCTTACATCTTGAATCATTCGATGTCAGTCTACACTTTGTAGTTTTAAGTGATAAAATAACACATATATATCCATATGTAGATCTATATGAATGCAAGTGTTGTGCATTAGCATAATTTCATGCATATTGCATGCTAAGTATTGCATCTTTTAGTGCTGGTCACAATCAATTGAGGGACAGCATAACATGGAGCACTTGTTTTGATAAATTATTCTGTTGCAAAACCACCACCAGAGAGCTGTTTCAAATGTGTATTAGCCAAATGTAATGTCCAGGAATTAGCTGGAACATGATGTGTGGAGTGTGCATATTTCCCTATCCTTCACTGGAACTGTAATAAATTATGCCAATGTAGCATTTCGGTGATTACTATTTAATAAAGCAGCATAATTAAAATGCAAGCTTTAAAGATGTGTTTTGTATCGATAGTATGTGTACGTGATGTACATCTGCAGAATCACACACACAGAGAGGCAGTGCAGGAGGTGTGTGGCACAGCCTGAGGCTATCTGTCTGCCGTAGTGGCTCTTGACGCCCTTCCACTTCCGTCAGACCGTCAGTCATAATAAAACTGTTTTTAAAATATGTCAGGGAACAAAAAAAAAAGTCAGAGACTCGTTTCATGTGGGTCCCCAACTGAGAAGACTTCTCGTTTGCTTTAATGACCCAGGGTCCAAGGGCGACAATATATGTCCTTTTCTCCTCGCGGCAACAGAAGTTTAAAAAAATGTTCCATAACACCCATATGATAACAGTGGGTTTAGAAATATCTGCAATCAGAGGGAAAATCAGGGTCGTCAAAGTTACAGTTCTGATTGCATACCGCACACTTGCTAATATGTGGTAAATAATGAATGAATGTTTATGTTTGATCCTTTCCAAGACTCAAATTCTACATGACCCTGCAGTGTTTTATAGCCAGATTACCAATGTTCATGTGTTTTTAATTACAGTTGCTGTATTTGAAATTGCAAGAACTGCACAAGAGGCTCCAGGCGGCTGGAAAAGCTTTTCTCTCCTCCCTTTCACATACATATTATACTGTACACCAGTGTATACATATGCAAAACTACATGAATCACACATCTTTACACTCCTCATGCTTCCTTTGGTCCAGTATCTCCATCAGGACCAAGTTTCTTATAAAGCTCACATAATTTCATAGCTTTAAGACAGAAGTCCCAGGTAGCTTTATTATTAATTCACAAAATTACCAGACTATAACTTTGCATTGCTGTACATATTCTCTTCATTACGCTTGTTCCTTCAGCCATTCAGTCTGAGGTCTGGATAATGAAGATTTACTGTATATTATGCAGATAGGGACTCATTTTCCTTCAAAACAGCCAATATAAACTCACTTCAAGTCAATCTGTGTCAGGGCACATTCAGAAAATGAATGTAACAAAAACACACATATGTCCTTATAAAAGTTAATGAATATGAATATAAACAGTGGGACATCGGCATAATTTCACGTACATGGTGAATGGGGCTCAGGTAGTTTGTCTGGCCTGCGCTGGCAGCAGCGAGTGCAAGAGAAGAGGTAGTTAGGGCCTGGTGCTCTGCCAAGCCAAACTCCTGAAGCATGCAGAAGGCTAATGCTCTGCCTCTGATGTGTGGCACTGAAAAACCACAGGACCACTCACAGGGTCCACTAAAACTCCATCACTCACTCACACCCCGGCAGAGACGGAGAGATGGAACGAGAGCGAAGGCGTACCGAGGGAGAAGGCAGGCAGAGAGAGGGATAGAGGTGAAGAGAGAGGAAGAGGAAGAGGAGAAGGAGGAGGAAGGGGGGGTACAGTCGCAGCGTTACAACCGCATGATTGAGGAATGGCTGCATGTGAGGAGAAGAAAGGGGGAAAGCAAGGCGGAAAAATAGAGTGACTGTATAGTCAAGGTGTCTTAATGCATATTCCATTCATCTTTTCTCCTCTAAAATTTCTCATTCCTCAGTGGCGTGGGTAAATCAGATAGCCTGTATCAGATGGAAACCAGTGGGAGATTCTGGAGTAGATCAAAGGTGTGGCTGCGGTTTAGATAAGTCTACCCGCCATCCAGACACAGTTCATCTGTCTTAAATGGCTGCTCATTTCTCTTGTCAGATAGGGGAAAGGCTATATATAGCTGTGATTAAGATGTCTGGAGCAACTCTCTTAGTCTTTAGTCAACAGGAGACTTCTAAGGCCTCTGCTGGCATTGTAACACCGCCTATTAAGGGTATTTGTTTTAAATTAGCTGTTGTTTCAGGGTTCTACACTTTTTTTGACACAGTGATATCGCTGTGGTATAACGGTTTCATTATGTGGCACACATCCACTTAGTTGATCTCATAAAAGTGCAAATGTTGTGCTGGCCGAGGCACTCATGGTGATTTCACTGTTTGCTTTCTAACCAATATGCAGCCAAGGAAAGTAAAACTTCTGACACTTAAACTGCAAAGCAACTGAGATTTGTTCTTAGATGTTCAAAACGTCGATTATGTGTGCGTGCAGTTGTAAAAGTCATAAATGATCCTGATTCATTGTTGATGACTTGAGATCAAGGCATATGTTTTTAAAGGATTAACTTACTCTGCTCTGAATAACAAGTGCGACAATGGTGGATATGAATTTCTCTGTTGTGTCTTCATGAAATCTCTGTGGTTTATTTGTTGTGATGTTTCATAGACATCTGACATTTCACTTAACAACTCTTATAGTGGATGAGGGAACATTTTACATGCCATATATACAGGTGAGAAATTAGAGGAAACAACCTGAATCCTTCCTAAATCCTTAACCCCTGCAGTGCATGGATCTGGTAGCTCGGTTATGCTGCGGGGGGCAATTTTGCTGGCATGGTTTGGATCGACTTGTACCCTCAGAGGGACACTGCAAATCAGTACAAAGTTGTTCGGAGTGATCATCTTTATCCTATGACGAAACATTACCAACCTGATGTTAGTGGTCTCTTCCAGGATGACAATGCCTCCATTCAACGGACATGAGTGGTCATTGAATGGTTTGTATTAAAAAGATCCAAATCTTATGGCGGCCTTCACAGTCGCCAGATCTCAACTAAACTGAACACCTACTATCACCAAAAACACACAATAATAATAATCTAACCTTTATTGATCCCCTTGGGGAAATTCCTTCTCTGCATTTGACCCATCCTATTCAAGTTAACCTTAACTATACATACTAGGAGCAGTGGGCTGCTGCAGTGCAGCGCCTGGGGAGCAGTCAGGGGTTAAGGGCCTTGCTCAAGGGCCCACAGTGGTGGTGACTGGGACAAGTGGTTGCTCTCATTTTCCCACCTCAACCTCTTGCCAGTCCGGGGGCTCGAACCGGCAACCCACCGGTTACAAGTTCATGTCACAAACCACTAGGCCACCACTGTCCTTAAAATGAAGGGATATCTTTGAAATATATACCATCTGTTTAGTAGAGTTCCAGAGACTTGAAGAATCAATGCCAAGGCACTTTAAAACTGTTCTGGAAGCATGTGGTGGCACAGCGCCTTATTAGGTTACTTTATGTTGGGTTTTCCTTTAATTTGTCACCTGTCTGCGTATCTTAGGAACTACAGAGAGAGAGAGAGAGAGAGAGAGAGAGAGAGAATCTAACTTCTGATCAAAGGTCAGGTAAAACAAAACAGGTCACAAAGCATGTGCAAAAATATTTTTTAGATTTTTGGGTGATACAAGAATATCAGCTCTCTCTACATGTAAATGGAATGTTTAATTGTAGTTTATCGGTTAGGTTATGTAGCTAAGGCCTTGCCGTCTTCTCATAGCCTGTGATACTTCATGTCTTTGATTTCAATATAGTGTGGAATGTGGCAAACCCAGACCGACAATCACACTATGATCAGACAGCTTCCAACAGGATCAGCAGATGCCTTTTTTCATCAGTTGGCCTCTGTAGTGGCCTTCTGGATTAGGGGGCACCAAAGCAAGCGACTGAGGAAACCTTTGCTTTCCTCTGTTCAGTATCAGTTTGTGAAGCCCACGGAGTGTTTCTTGCAATCTCCAAGGCCCCTTCACCAGTTTAATAGGGCACAAATAGGACTCACACTCACAGAGACACACTTTAGGCATGGAGTCTCTCGCTACTGCTGCATGATGTCACTGGCAAACACTCAATGTGGGGAACACACGGCCAAACAGCGAAACAATTTGTTTAATCATAAAGTGCATTTACATAAGGCAACGGCTGCATAAATGAATGCATAATTGAACAGGTTAATGCATAATGTAGTGCTCCCCAGGGACAATAAATAAAGTGCCTTTTGAAAACGTGTGAGACAGAAAAAGATAGAGAGGGAGAGGGAGAGAAAGAGAGGGAGACAACGCTACCCGCCAAGCGCCAACAAAACATGAAACGCGTTCAACGAGACAATGCCAAGGCCACCGAGGTAGACAGAGGAAGAGAGAGAGAAAGAAAGGAATATGGCAGGAAATAAATAAATAAAAAGGTGAAGCCTTGCTAAGAGGATTTCAGGACATGCTTCGTTTCTTTCCATAATCTGTCTATTAGCACCAAAGTATTTCCAGCTCTCATAACCATGGCAGGGACACTATTAGTGACAAGCTCACACACCAATACAACTTAACACAGTCTCCTGGGAATTTATCCTTCACTCTCTGTTTGTCCTCTCCGTTTCGTTCCCCTCTCATTTTCTGTTTCTCCCTCTCTCTTTCCATGGCTACCGCTCTTTGTAACCATCTTTTTTTAGCAGTGTCTCGTTCCTCTCGTCTTCTCCCATCTAACGCTCTCCCTCTGATTCTCTAAGCCCAATGTGATTTATTTTGTTGAGACACAGTTGGCTTGTCAAGCAAGAGCATATATTAATAAGTGCACAATTTCTAATCAAGATCAGAGTAGGAGGCCATCAACTGATCAACACGCACTCATGATTTTAGTTCTGCTGTACTGTCATGGTACGCTGCAGTTTCTCCCTTGGTGAGAAAGGAAAAAAAAAAAAACAGGACGGGGTGTGTAAATGAAAATCGTGGTGTCTGTGAAGGTCAGATTTAGCTCTTTCTGTACTTAAATGAATGCTTTGATGGCTTTAATCAGTTAAAAAATAAAGCAGGCATTGATAGCCTTGTAAAGTAAAAATGGAAATGTGTCAGTTGTATAGTATTCTGTGTTCAATGATTGCTGTGCACTAGACACTTGTTAATTACAGATGCAGCTGATTTTTCGCAGTTTTCAAACAGTTACTGCCTCGCTGTTGAGGAGTTATTTTAAAAATCTTGAAATGCTGGTGTGGCATGGCTAATAAACTAAATGAAAATGTTCAAAACCAACCAATGCCCTCTGCATTTTTCATAAAAACACCATTTAAAAACTAAACTGATGATTTTTTTTTAGATTTCAATGTCTTAAAATAACTGTGGTATTCTTTTTACAATCATGTTACAATGTTATGCAACGTCTGAAGTTCACGCAAAAAAAGTTACTTTTTGAGAATCTAAAAGTTGGAGGCAATACTGTGGTATGAAAACAGTTTTCCATCCATCCATCCATCAGTTATACCTGCTTTATCCTGTTGAGGGTCATAGCGGCTAAAGAATATCCCAGCTGACAGCCTGGACAGGTCAGTATGTAGTTTTTGAATTATGAAATACTTGTTTTCCTACAAATTTCAATTGATATGCATCATACATTTCTCAATGTAGTAGAAAGTGTTCTTTCCGCCTTACTTGGTTTGGTTTGACAAATAGCATGATGACTAAGGCTAATGTTAGCTAAGGTTTCCATGTCTCTTCTCTTCTTGTAGTATTACAGCTGTATTTTACCATTTACTACCATTATCTCATAATTGCTACTTGTGGCTACAGCAGCTGCTTTAGTGTTTCAAGCTATATAGGATAAATATGCAATTTGTCCATCACATAATACAACTTCACATCTACAAGAAAACATACTTAAGATACTGATTTAGTAAACATTCAGCGCTATACTGTATGCAACTCTTTTTAGCCTTCCCCAGTGCAACAAAAACAGCTCTTACCAGTCAGGGTATGGACAGAGGTCCCGTGGTGTCTGGCACCAGGAGATTGGCACCAGATTTCCTGGGTCCTGTGGGTTGCATAAGGGCCTTCGTGGATCAGGTTTGTTCTAGTGCATCTCGCAATGGTTGATCAGATTCAGATCTCGGGAGTTTAAAGGCCAGGTCGACACCTTGGGCTCCTTGTCATGTTCCACGAGCCACTCTTGAGCATTTTTCTTTTAGGGTAGAGGGGATGTATCGTCCTGGTTTTGGAGGCCATTACCATTGCCATGGGGGTGTGCTTGGTCTGCAACAATGTTTATGTGGGTCGTATGTGTCAACGTAACATCCACATGAATGGAGGACCAAATATTCGCAGCAGACCATTGCATTGTAACAACATGATCAATGCTATAAACTGTCTGTGGATTGCAGAAAAGTAGCACAGATTTGTATATTTGTATTTGAAGGATGGCAGATAGACAGAAGTTGATCACAAAAGATATCCTGACGATACAAAGCTTTCTCTTTGGATGATGTTACATTAAACTGATTAGAGGCAGTTTTTGACCATCAGTCTGCTCAACTGATTACAAATGATAACTGAAGATGGAAAAAAAATTCTTCCTGACAAGCTAAAAACGAATCACAGTCCATCTCCGTCTGCACAGCAGCCACATCTACATCCTTTAAAACCCTGATAAATCCAACAACTGGAGGAGACCAAAAAACACAACAAACCGGCTGTATTCATTAAAGCTGCTGTTATGTGCGTCTCAGAATGTACTCAGATACCTGTCAGTGTCTGTTTGCGTCGGGGTGGCCCACGACGCAAACATCGCATGTGTGTACGTGGCTGTCAGGTGAGATTTCGGCGTTTACACTGTGATGTGTCACACCTGATTATGGATACATGTTGCCTCCCTTCCCTCTTGTGCACTTCAAATATGTGTGACGCATGCACGGGCGCGAGCGTGTGACAGGCAGACATCAGCAGAGGTTTGGCGGGTTGATGACAGCGCCGCGACCTCTGATGACGCCCTCCATTTTGTCACTGGTGACTCGCGCAGATTACCCCCAGCGCCATCTTCTTACTCTGTATGCTAATGAAACAGAGAGAGGGAGTAATGAGAAAAGAGTGACAGATAAAAAAAAGAAGAAGAGGGGAGTAAAGAGAAAGGCACATGAAATAGTGAATGAAACAATACGTGAAGAGAAAGACATGAAACAAAGTGTGGAGGAGCGGGGAAAAATGCGAGAGAAAAAAACACAAAGAAAGGGCATGTCTGTGAACATACACAGTGTGAGGGAGATGAATATAGAATGTGGACGAGAAAGAAAGGGAGACTAATGAAGGTCATCAGTAGCCATATTGGGGCTCCCTTGGATAGAAAATTTAGGAAGAGAGGTAGGGGAGGCTCCGGTGAGTATGATGAATATGATTATAGGTGTGTGAGTGTGTGTGACAGTAATGAATCAGTAATGAATTCAGGGTGTGGGATAGAAAAGGGATATAGGTGTCTGAAAGTGTTGAATTTCAAACAGGGACACTGACTGGTCGCTGCTGATCATTCTGGATGTGTGTGTGTGTGTGTGTGTATGGTTTCCTTGTGTTTAGGTGTAGTGTGTGTGTGTGAATGGCTTTGTGCCGAGGTGTAAGAGACAGTCCGGCCTGCTGTAATTTATGTGAAAACAGAGCTGTCATGAGATGTCATTAGCTAAGAGGCAAATTTCATTATTTCCCTAATACGGAGCATGATGACTCTTTTTGATGTCTCCCTCCCCTTTTTCTTCTACCTACCTGCTCCCCTCTCTTTTTTTTCTCTCCACCATATCCACGCCTCCCACTGCCTTTTTGTCTATTTACCCCTCCTTCCTTCCTCCCTCCCTCCCTCCTCCTCTTCCTCCTCCTCGTCCGTTCCCCTCATTCAGAGGATCTCCTTATTCAGAGCAGCTTTCCCTTTCAAGGTTGAAGAAAATGGCCCATGTGTATGTGCGGAAAGTGAGAGTGATTTTCATTCATGGTCCCGCTGAAGGAGGTGATGGTGACTCACCTTCAGCCCACAACCACACACACACACACACACACACACACATACACACACACACGCACCTTGCACTCCTTCCTCCTTCCTCTCCCTCCCCGCCTTTGATGTGTGTTTGAGTCCATGGCTAATCAGGTAGCATCAGGCCTAGTCCTCATTTCCCCTTCACACCGGCCCCATTAGGGAGCAGGCTTTCTGGAGCAGGCCGATAAGGACAATATGCTCTTCTTCGGCACTCTCTCTTCCACATACACCCTAAATCTCACACTACTCTCTCATTCTTTCTTTTCTCTCATTCTTTCCCCTCTCTAAATCTCCAGCGTCTCCTCATTCCTCCATCTCTCATTCTCCCCGCCGCAGACTTCTCTCACCTTTCACTTTTCTTTCTAACTCACCAGCTCTCCCTAAATGTCCCATTGCTCCTCCTCCTCCTTCATCTCTTTTCTCTCCTCTCTTCCCATCTTAACCTCTCCCACTCTCTAAATCACACACTGCACCTCCTTCCCTTCTCTCTTTTGTCAGTCTCCCTCCGCATCCATCTCTCACTCGCCGTTCCTCCCCTCATTCCCAAACTTATTCCCCAAATCCCCAGCAGCATTCTTTCAGTCTCTTCCCTTCACGCATCCCTCTTTCACCGCTCTCTTTCCTCCATCCCTGTAGTCCTCAACTCTTCCTCTCCCTCAAATTGCCTCGTAATCTCTTCTTCCCTCTAGGTTTCCTACTGTCTTAAACTGTACCATTTCCCCCCATTTCCTCTCACTCCTTTACTTCTGGGGGGAATCTTTCTTGAGAAATTGGCCACATGGTCAACCAGCCTATTAAGAGATGGGAACACAAACACACAAATCTGTAACTTGTCCTGTGTCTACTACCATACTCACTGTTAAAGCATTAAATTACAGTCTTTTATAATGCACAGGAGTGCCTTTATCATCAGATATTTACCACGTGTATATGCTAACATCAAAATGTTGTATTCATGGTTAATTTAAAAGCAAAGATTCCTAGCTGTTAGCGTATCCAAGTATATCACTTCTGTGGTCAGTAAATCAAGTAGGCTTTTCTTCTTTCCTTACACTCTGATTGCATGACATTACATTTATTATCCTGCCCATTTATGACCTAAATGTGTCATTTTAAGACCATTTTCTCAGGCAAGTGGGTGAACAGACAGAAAACTCAACCACAAACTTTTAAAATTCCACTCACAGAGCACAGGCTCGTTTTACTGTTTATCAATCAACGTTAATTGTAACTACACGGTCAATACGCTGTCGTGGTTGCACCAAAATTCAACATCATATTTAGAGAAGCAGTCTCCAATAAGTTAAGTACATGTCTGCATCATGTCTCGTTTTTCTGTTTAAATTAGTGAAGATTTGGTGCTGCTGCTTGTCATTTGTGATGATGTTATGTTGCCCAGAAACACAAATATAAGACGGACACACAGATGAGACTGACTAATTAAGCTTTCACCTAGATTGTTTTGTTTATGACTCTCTACAGGACTTACATTTGCATTTGTGTAAAGCTGTGCTCTGTAAGGTCTTACAACTTCACAAGTTTGCTGACCAACTGGTCGATCTCCCCCCAAACTTTTGCATTGTTTTAAAAGTCAGCTAGAGAGTCAGGGTTCATTCTCTGTTATTACCAACAGTGAATCTCTTCCTGTATCTGAGCACTATTTAGCCAAGTCTATACAGTCTAACCTCCCTACAAGGATGAACAGAGTATCACACATTAGCTTCCACACACGAGCGCTGTGCGTCACCCCAAGTGCTTGGGTACTGTAGTCAACATAAGTAACTCCCTTTCAAGTTTACTTTTGCTGTACCATGAACTCCCCTAATATCATCTCCCACCTTCACTCAGCTTAATAGTTTTTCCAAACTTTTCAATTCTTTGCACTTCAAGATTTTGTTTCATGTATCATGTGTCTGATCTGCAAAAAAACGGAAAAAAATTAATCTTTGGACATTGCAACAAGGTAAAAAGTCCCTAAACTGATAACAAGATACCGAGAAAATCATCACCCCCCACTAGTTGAACAGTCTAACGGCCATAAGAACAGGGCACTGTGTTC
The DNA here is from genome assembly GCA_900302755.1 of Chromis chromis. Lineage (NCBI taxonomy): Eukaryota > Metazoa > Chordata > Actinopteri > Pomacentridae > Chromis > Chromis chromis. Next base: position 5,263 of record OMNN01028158.1, on the reverse strand, counting down.
CTATTGAATCAGGTTGTCCATCGCTTGGACTCCAGTACGTGTTAAACCCTCATCCCATTCCACAGTGACTCCACAGTATCTCTCCTGACTTGTACTTACAGTTAAAGAGTTCTTCTTTACTATTATTTTTCAGGCAACTAAGCAATAGACATAGGAATTAAGGAAGTAGTCTTGGTTATGGCTCCTAAGTCCTCCTCTGGGATAATATTCGAGTTAACAGCTGGTTGTGGAGTTGATGTTTGTGGTTCTGTGTTGGTTAATAGAAAATACAAAAGCATGCAAAGAGTTCCCAGTAGTGCCACAACCGATGCAAATGGAATCATATTCCAACAATATAATAATTTGGGTTCAATTCTCATGGCATTGTTTTAGTTGTTAACTACTGTACTTACAATATTGTGCACGTGCAAGTGTTTATTTATCTGAGTGTTGTTTCATCACTACTGCATCTTACATTGTTTCAGAGTGTACTGCAGGTTTATCTCTTTATTAGACGTAATAGATGGATGTTGTATACATGACTGTAAGCAGAAGTTCATTTAGAAAATATTGAAATTAAGCACAGCGTCAATGCCTTTGCCTCCTGCAAAGGTCCATATTTACAGGACCTTCGTAGACTGCAAAGGTCCTGTAAATGTGTTAAAAAGATGAAAAACATTAGTTAATGCAGATTTAATCTTTCATGTGTAACTAAATTAAATACAAAATATAGACAATCAGTGTGTGTTTGAAGTTTGATGTGTGGAGATATGAGTGCTTCTGCTGGGACATTTTGTCACTGTAAAAATGAACCCTTTACCTACAACTTAAATTAACAGAATGTCAGCATTTTGTTAGCTATATAGTCTATATATCTATAAAAAGTAACCATGTAACAAAACCTCACCTTTGTAAAAGTGAATGACTGTCTCCTTTTCTTTATTTCCTACGTTTTTTTTTTCTTCTTTTTGAGTGATCTAACTTGTCGGGGAGACATGTGCCAGCACTACTGTCACTTTTATTTCTTCCTCACCCTCTCTTACTGTCCCGTCATTTTCTGTTTGTGCTGAGGCAGAACCACCTCTCCCACTAAAAGTCATTTTAACGGTGAGTGTTAGAGATATAGATTGGGAAAAATGTGGTTTATATTAAAATATTTATCAAATCACTAAAATCAAAGTCTTTATGGAGTCCTTTTTTTCCCCATGCATCACTCTCATCTGCATAGGGAATAACACATTTCATTAGTCATTAGTCTGCATAGATTAGTAAATATTATTCCCTTTGCATTGGGATCCTGTACCTTCATCACTTTTAATCACTTTGCCAAAGTGAATACCAATTATCACAATTTCGATGTTGCCATATTCAAGAATAACAGCAATTTCATGGATTTTATTTAGCAAATAAAATCAGATCAAATCCACTTCCCTCATTTTAATAACTGTAATGAGTTTCTGCAAAACTCTAACAGCTAGTAATAAGTGTAACAAATTACAGAGATGCAATGCATATTTATTATCGATGCAAAGAATCTATATGAATTGCTCTGGTGTACTCCGTCTCCACCCGTTTGGTGCTCCAAGTTGGTTAGAACAAACATTTAAATGCTATTTGTTGCAGAGTTGCTTAACATGAGCTATGGACACAATCTTTGTGTGTGAATGGAGCTGATAGCACACGCAAACACACACACATACACACAAACACATCATGGGCACAAGCACCCCAATCATTTGTAACTTGAAATAGGGATCAAATAATGCCTCGTAAACACTTTAATGAGCGCTGTGATGATCAACAACTTCTCTGTCTCTCCGTCTCTCTCGTGGTTGAGGGCCTACGCTGTTCACAAACAGCCCAGCACTAATTTGGGATAAAAAGAAAATACTGACTTGCAATATTTTGCTGGTTTACCACAGATTTCCAGGGGACCACACATACAGCGGTGAAGTACCACACATGCTCATTTGATGAAATTAGGTTAGGAAGGAGCCTGTTCTGTGCTTTTCGTCTTTGTGAGAGAGGAGCTCATGGTGTGGAAATTAAGAGCCGGCATGTGCTTATGTGTGTGAATGTGTGCACTTGTGTTTGTGTGTGTGAGAGGCTGACTAATCCCTCCACAGAGCTGAAACGAGTTAAAAACACATCAAAGGGAAGCTTAACCTCTGTGAAACCTCACCGGGTTTTCAAGAACAACAAATGATCATTCTCCTCATTGTTTCCAGGGGGACTCTTTTCACCGCTGCGCCGCTGACTTTTCCCTCAGTCCTGGGAGTTTTCAAAAAGCCTGTGGTTTCATTTTTAATGACTGTGCTATTTGTGTAAGTGTGCGTGTGCGCGCTTGTGAAAGAATATACATGTATGCGGATGTGTGAGCGGGTGCATGCATGTGTGTTTGCACATAAAAAAAGGGTATTTTTGAGTGTGGCAAATGAGGAAAACCAAGCTAACAAGGACATGCAGCTCTGCTCGAAATCATTAAAATGTACGACATCCTGACCAGCTATACAACAGCTATGTATATACAGAACCAATGAAGGATAAAAAAAAGGTGGTTTTGAAGACAGGTGGGGGGAGACGGTGACAGAGAATGGCAAGATGAAGAAGCCAATTGTGGTCTGAGACCTGCTTTCTCCTGAATTCTCATTATCACAGTGTAATGGTGCTCTTTCTGTGGAAATTCACATATTTGCATACTTCTTCTCGTTGTCTTTGCTTGTGTGAATGAGCACTGCTCTTGTTCAAACACTATAAACATAAAAAGAGGCATGAGTCACCTGTAGATGTACATGGAATGGTATGATGTGAGTGTGCTTCAAAACCACATTTTAGATCATTTACTGAAATGATTTTGCTGCCTAGTAATGTAGTTCCCATGTCAACATGATTGTCTGACTCAGCAGTCATAAAAAAACTTTTTAAAAAGCCTAATTATACAATGCTTACAGCCAGCTATGCAAGCTGTTGTTAAACTACAAGCGTCCAACTGGCAAAAAAAAATAAGATATTTTTGGCATATTGACAAACGGAATGAAAATAGGGCGAAATATAAAGCTGCTTACAAATTTTATTTTTCTGTTATCCCAACACGGGGGCCCAGGCTCAGCGACAGAGAAAAATCAATAAATAGGTTTTAAAGTATAAAATAAAATATAAAACAACATCTACAATATTAAACAACTAATATACTCAATCGCGCCAGCGCACACTTACCCACAGACCCTTACAGAGAGACAGAAGCACACAGACACATAATGTACTCCAACATAAAGACACACGGCCACATTCACCACAGTAGACACGGGACACATGGCGCACAGCTGCAGCGTAATCAGAGGCTGAGCTCCAGCCATTTACATCAACATCTGAGCCATGTCTGTGGATACTGATGATGTGCCGTCTCTCATTTATCCATAGCAGGACTCGTCTCCAGTGTGAGACACATTTGTACTCAGTCGCTTGTTCTGCTTAGTTCATTTACCCATTCAAGTTAATTAAAATGATTATAGCTCATCAGGACTGTTGGGGATTTTCGAATAAGTGCAGATTTAAAAATATATATATTCTAGTGCTTAGTGCTACAGTTTTGTTGCAAAACAACATAATTGTTTAAATATTTAATTGCTGATGCTATAAGCTCTATTTGCTCTAAAAATAATCTATACATGTGAACATTTTCTGGGAATGAATCTCTTCTTCTTCACATGGCATAGCAGTAGCCATAAAACATGGCTAAGGAAATTCCATCATTTGCTGGTTCTGGAGCCCCCCTCAGGCAAAAAGAACCCTGGGACTTGACTTTGACCTGCAGGACATTAACCTCATACTGAGTATGCTCCCTAGTGAGGAGCTGAAGGTCAAAAAGTCATGACAGGTCAAAGTCTTCAGGGGGCTTCATTTGGCCAGATGCCTGCCTGTCCTCCCAGACCAAGCATCTTCCAGAGAGATGGAGACAGCGCACTCTGCAGTTGGCTTGATCCGGGACGCTTCACCCAAAGCCTGGGACTCACCTGGTCTCCCTGTTCCAACTCTGCTCAGCTTGGTTTGAGTTAGAATCCCATCAAGGTCCCCTGTCTCTGAACCCAGAGGATGAGGGAGGCAGAAGGATGAGGGATGGAAGGCGGAGAGAGGAGGAGGAGGAGGAGGGTGGGCTCTGTGGGAGAGGGGGAGGTGGATGGAGGAGCGGTGCTGGGACGTGGGAGGAGGTGGGAGCAGTTGCTCCACTTGTCTACGCATGGACCTCTCCTCCTCCAGCTGCCTACGCAACCGCTTATTCTCCCCGCTGAGGGCGTTTAACTATAGAGAGAAAGGAAGAGAAATTGAGAGAGACACATGCACAGAGGAAGACATGCACAGACAAAGAGATATTTCTGAAAGACAACCTCTACGTTTGATGGCGTAACAGACTGAGGGACAGTCTTGGGCGAAGTTTCAAGGAACTGGAAGCGTCACACTCCTTTAGTTAAATCAATCAAATTCCAAACCTTAATTCAAAGTTAGCAATAAATATCAACCATCAAAAGTGAACAGCTATCGTGTTCATCAAGTAGCCGACATTCCATTATGTGCTTAATTCATCTTTCACAGTTGCTGTCATGCCTGTTGAAACAGAAATGCAAATAGCAAATTGCAAGGTTTTTTTTTCTTTCAGGAGTGTATTGTGTTCACAGTTTGAAATGGTTGCAAGTGGGAGTCATGCGACGGTGTAAATTTCTACATGAAAACAACCAATTTGAGCGATCATTAGAGGTCGATTTGACACAAAATCATCCGTGACACAAAACAAATCGCACATCGTCAGAACATGATTGGGCTCCCTGGAACACAATTACAGACTAGCTAAATTGAGGGTGTATTTTTTTTGACAAGGACATTTGGGTAAAGGCAGGGAGGAGTGTGAGTTAAAAAAGTGGCTTTAAATGCAAAAAATAAAATAAAAGCATTTGTATTTGTTGTAAAGCATGGTAATTATATGCAAAATGTGCCAGTCTAAAAATTATAACAAGGCAGATAAAAGGGAATAAAAGATTTGAAATAATGTATTTTTAGCTGTGAGGAAGAGTAAAATAAGAAATTAAAGGATGCAAAGACAAAGAGACATGTCGGGTAATGACAGTTGCACTCATCCACATCTGTTTTTTAGTGTGTGTATATGTGTGTGTGAAAGCTGCGGTTAGAGAATGATGTCACATCGACATGTCTAGCCATGTGTGTGCATATAAGTGTGTGTGTGTGTGTGTGTGTGTGTGTGAGATGGAGAGAGACAGACAGAGACAAAGAG
>OMNN01028157.1:0-17762 GCA_900302755.1 Chromis chromis | reverse complement strand
AGCAACTTAATCTCTGCACTGTATTGAATTAATCTGTAATCTTGTTACTGTGTCTGCGCAGTCAGAGAGTCAGACGGCGCGTTTGTCCCGGGCAGATGTCAGTGTCCAACGACGCAACGAGGTGTCCGAGGGCAGCTGAAAGGGCTCACAGTGTACCCCAAAAGCCCCAGTTGTAACAATTTTACAGTCATGTGAGTACCAGATGCAGCACACACACACACACACACACACACACACACACACACACACACACACACACACACACACACACATGAGTTTGACTAAATGTGTGGCTTTACATGTGTTTTTCAGAGTGACACTGAAGAAAAATGATGTGCAAGTCTGTCTGGATCCAGAGGCACCGATAGGCAAACAGCTGATTCGCTGCTGGAATAGGTGAGAGCCTCGATCAATAACACTTATCTATTAGTAAACTAGAAGAAACACACACTCAGTGAGGGCAGAAGTGACCCAAAAACCCTTTGTAAGGATGTTATCATAAGACTAGTACACTAATAGCTTTACAAACCCCCAGGTAATTGTGTAGTCTTGATATTGAGGTTAAAAAATGAAACTCTGCAATGATTTTTGCACATAAATATATATATATATATTCTTTATACACAACATCATGGAACATATTAGTGTCCTAACTGGCAGTATAGAGTGGATCCACCCATCTTTATATTTTTGCGACCAACAGTATCTTATTAGTTGCCAAACCAGTTCTTGCAAGAACAAAGCGCCCAGTGGTACAGTTTCTTGATCTTTCCTGCACCTTTGGCTACTTGGGAAACAGCACGAAATGCAGCATGGGCTTACACACATAGAGCCAATCAACAAATTTGGGACCAAACCCAGATTTGTAAATGTAATTCTTCCATAAAAGTAGTTTTGCCCCTGCATACACACTGTATTCAAATTCAAAAGGTCAAATTCATGTTCAACATAAATACATTATCACATCTGACCAGCTAAGATGTTTAATACTCAGTGTAAGATGTTCTACTCTACATCTAAACTAAGTGTTGTGCTGCTTTGCATGTTTTCCAGAGCTCGTCAATTGGGTCGTGATGCAAAACTGTGTCTGAAGAGGAGGAGAGGGCGAAGGGGGAAGGGTCAGCGCCAGCAGCCTCGACAGAGGAGACGTGGTCACAACAGGAGAGCCTCATCCTCAAACTCGCAATAGTTAAGCTGACAAATGATCCAAAGCTACTGCATGGAGAGAAAAGTGTCAAGGCTGATTCTTGCCACACTGTGGACTCATACTGGAACTACAGGCCGCCAGTGGCTGTTAAAAAACAGCACACTGGCACTTCTCTTCCTAAAAATGTCATATATTTCAGACATGAAGCTCCCCTAAATTTGCCTGAGCTGCATATCAAACGCTCTCGGCCAGCAGCAGGGGCTTTATTTTTTTTGTGGGAATGACTGATATAACGTAAAAAAACACTAAGCCCTGGAGGCTTGTTATAAATGTTAACAGTTAACTTTATTAAATGGTCAGTGTATTGTTTATGTGTGGCTCTGTACATGCAGCTGGAAAAAAAGATTGCAGACATTGTTGGTTATTTATTTTTATAAGAGTATAGGAATTTTTCAGGCATTGTTTTCTAAATAAATATTTCAGAACAATACTGTGTGCTGTGTGATTTTAGCTTAAACCCTTTGATATTCTTTATAATTGAAGGAAGGGAAAGAAGACTGCATCCTTGGCAGGATAAAAGAGGTCACTTTACCCACAGCCTCCGCTTTAGTTAATAAACTACAGGATGTGAGTCAGTGTGCCAGGAGGCATAAAACAAACATGTCTCACTCAAAATATCTGCACAAACATCTTAAAGCAGGAGGTAACTGCGTGTCATTTTTATCATGTGGATGAATGAAACTCTTTCCGTGGAAGTCTACTGTAAAATCAACAGAGGTGTGTAAGAGCACTGGAAACCATAACACTGTTACTGAGCAGCTCACAAGTTTTATAGTTTTATGGACTATTGTTGGTGTTGCACAACCGACGCGGAAAGGTGATCAGGGCGTGGGACACTAAAAGTGAGTGTTAAATGATAGCTGGTAAACATGCTTCACAACCAGCTGAGATTTCTTGTAAATCATGTGACATGACAGACCCTTTGAACACACACACACACACACACACACACACACACACACACACACACACACACACACACACACACACACACACACACACACGCACAAACACACACGCGTAATATTTTTCCCATGCGCCAATGTTGATGTGAATAATGTGAGTAACTAAAGCATGTGCCTACATGTTTTGTTTCTGAAAAAGCCTATTGATAAGGACTCTTCCAAAACTGTTCCTTTTCTCATTCCCTCATTCCCTGCTTGACAGCACATGGTGGTAAGATGGAAAGTGAAAGTTAACTGTGAAACAAGGGAAACCTTTGTCACCAGTTGAATGGACGGGTAATTTAAGGGACTTTTCCCTTCTATTGTGTAGTTATGGCAGTCAAGTGCCTTTGAAGTCAAATATTACCTACTGGTCACACGGTTAGACAGGATACTGACTAAGAGGATCTGACATCAGCTGTCAAGATAACAGTCTTCTTACAGGGTGGCATTTGACCAGCTAAAACCCTCTGAAAATCCAATAGAGGAATGTAACTAAGTATATTTATTTAATTGTTTATCACGTGTGCACAAACTGTACTTTTACCTCTAGATTTATGTGTAGGTTACTTGTTACAAGTTATACTCAAAATGTAGGTCAGCAAACAGCTTACAATATGTGCTGCTTTGTTCTATATTACTCGACCCAACTGCATATAAATAAATTAAACGTTAGCTTCACCTTAATCAAAAATCAATATTAAAATACTGCTTAATGCATCTATAATAATACAATAACAACTATACAGATACTAAAATACACTGAAACTGAGGAAGGCTAATCTGCTGTAAGTATGTTTCAATTTGAGTATTTCAGGGCTACTTCCTCCATCAATGTGGATCCTGTCTAAGGTTTACATGACACCTTAAGTTCACAAAAACATTATCTATAAATAACTGCAAGCTAAACCACTCAATTAGACACAAACAGTAGCCATATAGCAACAATTAAGCATTTTCTTCAATACAAGGTGACAACGGATTAATTAACAGCTTTTAGAAGTGTTTTTAGTTTCTCTCTAATGGTATAATGGTGTTAAATTCATTACTAATTTACAGAGTTTGAAGTATAGCTTAAATGTATGTAAGGTCATGTGACTTTAAATGTTTTATTTATAGCAATAACGTGTCAACTTTTATGCATTTTTGCTAGCACACTGTCTCCCCTGACACTGAACACTTGCTTCTAATGGTAGAAGCTGTCCTACAGACAGGTGACAAATTATAGGAAAAAAACATAAATAGTCTGTTTCCCCAGGCATAACCTAGAATAAGCCCCATCCTCAACTAACAGAAATATTCAACAGAGATCTACAATGAAAAATGTGTTTAATCTAAGACTAGGCTTACAGTAATGTGTGTCTGGGAAACTAAGTGTCTTAGTAAGGTGTAGGGCCACCAGAACAGGTTCAGTGTGACTTTGCATTGATTTTTAAAGTTTCTGGAACTCTACAGCAGGGATGAACACCATTCTTCCAAAAGATTTGACCTCATTTTGTGTTTTGATGATGGTGGTGGAGATTGCTGTCTGACACACATCACTCAAAAATGTCTTTAAGGTGTTCAGTTGCCCTGAGATCTGGTGACTGTGAAGGTGATAGTAAATAGACAGACAGACAGACAGACAGACAGACAGACAGACAGACAGACAGACAGACAGAACTTAAGAAATGATGATTCACATCATTTTCATCAAACCATTCAGTGACCCCTCGTCCCCTCGTGCCCTATGAATGGGGTCATTGTCATCCAGGAGGAGACCACTTCCAACAGGATAGAAATGTTTTTGATCATAGGTTAAAGGTGATCACTCAGTAGAAGTTTGTATTTATTTGCAGTGAACCTTCCCTCTAACAACAAGTAGACTCGAACCATGCCAGCAAACTGTCCCACGCAACATAACAGAGTCAACAGATATCCTTACTGTCGGGTCAAGTGGTTCAGGTTTTTCCATTCATTTATCACCGTCTGTAAAATATCACTTCATCAGCATAACCATGATGTTGATGAAACAATGGTGCCACCTAGTGTTGACATCACAACACTGATCCAGATCTTATTCAGTGTTCCAGCATGAATCAATCCTACTCAGTTATTGCCCACTAAGCGTTTAAAAGAGACAGGGACTGCAGTGTGTTTTTACACTGACAGCATCTGCAGAGCCGGCAGGGTAGTGAACAGCTTTAATGGAGAATTTACTTTAAAGTAATGAAGGCTCAGTTATTGGTTGGGACTCAGAACTTTCTGAAATGACCCATTTAGTTGCAGTATATGATCTTGTAAAAGCCAATCAGTTAACTAACTAAATATGACTAACTAAAGATGCACTTTAACACACTTTATTTAGATAGTTCTACTGAACCATTCACAATCATTTTAGCCAATCCTTCTTCTTTAAAGCTGAGATCTTTACATACATAGGAAGTGATTCTTTTGCATTTCTTGTGGCTGAAGCAGAAGTTGTTCAGACAAAAAAAAAAAAAAAAAAAACAGAAGAAAAAAACGCTTGCATGAGCAGTAGTAGCAACCACAAACACCAGGAAGCAGACCTTCCAGTACTGTCTGACTGGGAAGTGATGTCTGTGAAGCAAGGTCCTAATTCAGCTAAACAATACGCATGAAAAATGGAAGCAGGATTCCTGTAAATGTCTTTCACATCCCTGCTCCTCTTTTTAATCTCAATCCAAGCTCCTTATAATGATCGTTATCATTTATAAAATCCAGAGAATGTTAATGTTAATTACCTCCTCCCTCCTTTCATAGTGACCTCTGCCCATCTCCACTTTAATCCAAGGAAAGTGCTGACAAGGTGTGTGCATAATGGGATGGTCAGTCTATATCTCATACATATTTATACGTAATAATGGGCGTATAAATTTTCCATAACTTAAAGGATTCCAGTCTGTCACCATTATTATGAATTATTCAGCCACTGCACATGGCTGCACAGGAGATAGACCAAAAGCTGTGCAAAAAAAATAGGGGTCAGTCTATTGGGGTGATGCTCAGATTTAGGTGAATTTCCATAATCTGTCTCTTCTCATCTCTTCTCTTCTCTTCTCGCCAAATTACGCAGCACCTCCATGTGTGCGCTCCCTCGGTGGACAAAGAACCTTCATTGCAGGTCTGCTAATTGGTTTGATCATCGCGAGATTCGCATCCAATTATCGCACCTACACTGGCAGCTGCGCCCAAAGACAAGCCATCCCCGTGCGTAAAATGTCTCCAAGTAACGCACATGATGCCAAATTTGGCAACACATTTCCCCAAACGTCTACATCTTATTACAAAAGCTAACTGGACAGATACATTCATCTGCAAACCACTTGATGAGGAATCTTCATCTATTTCTGCTGCAGCTGTTGTTGTAATGCGTGCAGTTTTAGTGTACAGCAAACAGAAGCTGACAAAAAGTTGTTTTATAGCAACCACTGCTGCATTAGTATTCTTAAACACAGAAACATGAATTTGTCCGGCATCCAACTTCCCGAACATCTCTTGTCATGAGGGCATTTTGTTGCTTTCAGGGTTCGGTAAAGTCCCTTTGCTCCTCCAGATCTTTTACTACAAACATCTGCTGCGGTAAATATAATTAGTTTGGATCTTACCATAACACAGAGCGTCCCCCGTCTTCTTCCGTATATCCAGCAGCGATGTATCCCGCTTATCCTTATCAGTTTTCATGCCTCTCTTGCCGTGCGGTATTCAGAGCTGCTGGATAAAACTGACAGCAAGATTATCCAATAGAAGGCGGCACTGATACGCTTCGGCCAATCAGCGTCGAATATGGGCGGGGACAGACATTACATTAATCTTAATTTTACTGAAATGTTATTTTGACCTTTGATTTTTGTTGTTTTTTGCACACACACAAAAAAAACATAAAACCTATTGATACGTTCACTTGATGTAAAATTTGCATAATGGAAATAACCACAAAAAGCTGCAAGTATAAGTAGTAAGTGCATGCCCACTTTTTTTTGTCCTATGAATATTTCCACATTGTCTAATGTTGTTTGAAATACTTAAATCAAACCAGTTACACAAACAAACAATGCAAAGAACAGCGTCTCTCCTTTTTCTGCATGTTCCATATGTAGAGCTACTAAAATCTAAACCCGCTGTTCTGTTTTTCCCCCTGCTAAAGGAAGAGAGGAAGAGGTAAAGGAAGACGTTCCTGTGACCTGCAAAGATTTATTTCACCCATCCTGTTTTTGAGCCTGGACCTGCCATCTAGGAAACTATTGTAGGGTGGAAAGACAAAATGTAGGAAGTCTCTCTCTCTCTCTCTCTCTCTCTCTCTCTCTCTGTGTGTGTGTGTGTGTGTGTGTGTGTGTGTGTCTGAATAGGATTTATGATTTAACGTGGACTGAGGAAGTAAGTTGTTCCAGCAGCTGAACAACTTCCCTCACAGAGAACAGCTCATTCTAGAGGATGTGGGTATGACAAAGCTGGCGGGGCATTTATGGAAGCGGATTGGAAATGCTGAAGTTCTTTCCCCTCTCCTCCTGTTCGTTACTGGGTCACTCGGCTGCTAATTGAGCAGAGATCATTGTGAAGATAATAACACCGCTCAGATTAAGGGCCAAACAGTGACCTCAGAAAACTCTGGACAAAGACTCTCTGTTCTCGCCATGAAACAGCAGAAGGCCTCATCCCTCCTGACTGGATTCACATGTCATGTTTGCAGAGAGCATGTTAAATTGTTGAAGGACTGCAGACACCATGTAGCTGCTGGGGATTTCATTTGTGTCAGATATGGAGAGTAACCCCGTTGTTTAACCTTCAGGCTGTTTAAGTGCATGTGTGTTTTCACGTGGCTGCTGTCTGACCCCAGCTCTCAGTGAGGTGCTATCAGATGAATGAGGCTCTGTGCTTTTATTGATTCTCTCTTTAGCTTTGATGCTGCAGAGAGATTGCCTCTTAAGGCTACATGCAGTTATATACCTGCAGTTCAGTGAACAAAGGACCGAGGAATACAGTGTGTGTACAGTGTGTGTGTGTGTGTTTTGACAGAACAAAACACTATTGATTTATGACCTGAACAAAAGAGGAATGTCTGCATGGAGAATCGTGTCTTTTGTAGCGTGATAAAACAAAAGGGAAAACAAATGAAATGATAGTACAGGCGTTTCAGACCAGCCTTCGTATCACAAATATGCTAATATCAGGGTGATTCATTTGGGCTGGGCCTGATTCACACACACTATTAATATTATCAGCATATAGCACGTTACTAATACACAATTTGGAGGTTGGCTAGACGTGTTTTGGTGAAACATGGGTCTACATAGTGGCGCTTTGGTAGGCGATCTGATGCTTCTCTCATCACCATAATAACGTGAGCACTCCTCCCAGAGCTCTGTCTCCATGGTCACGGCTCACACATGACAAACACACAATGAGGCGGCTTGAATGTGACGAACACATGCACCTGCATACGCTCCGATGCCTGCTATACTCTCAGTCCCACACATGTTTTCTCTGAATGAATGAAACAGTTGATTTAATTTATTACCTCATGAATAATGTATGCTGGATAACTGGATTGGATTGCCAGCATTAATGTCCGCCCTTCAATCAGTGCTGGCTTTGCAAAAACAGGCCGAAAGCCACCCAACAGGCACACGTAGGTATGAATGGTTTGATTTCTTCTGTATTTTTACAGTTGAAGTTCATTTAATTGTAATTAAAAATACTTATAACAGATTCCACATGTTTTAGGTTGTACAAAGATGTCTTTTTGAAGTAAAAAATATACAAATCAGTAAAATATTTAATAAAAAAAACACTAATAATCTTTATGTTTTGGTGTGTAATCACATAAAATATACAGTATTTTATGACCAAACACTCAAAAAAATGTTCATTTTAAGCTGGTCAGACCTTTCATAATGGTATTTTCAACTAGTCAGCTGACGTGAAGCACCAACTAGTTGTACTCAGTCAGCATAAATATATTAAAAATGCTTTCCATTGTGTGTTATCAGCCAGGAGCTCAGTCTGAGCGCCTGGCAGCATTCAGTCAGTAATCATAGGTGCAGTGTCTGAGGTGGTGTCTGGCTCAGGCTCGCGGTAGCCTTCCATCTCCTCCATCTCTCTCTCCACAGGCTCCTCCCTGCCTCTGAAGAATATCAGTCTCCTCTCCTTCCACCTCCTCCTCTCCCTGTCTGTGTCTTTAGGTGATGCTGTCTGCTCCATCTCCAGCATGGCCTGGACGCTCTCTCCTCTCTCCCCCACACCGAGGCAGTGATCTCTGTTTGCCAGTGCCAGCCCCTCTCCTCTCCTTCCAGGCGCCATATGGAGGAAGGAGAAAGTGCTATCTGGGCCTGTTGGGTCTGTCACACAGACGGTGGTAGGGCCTTGGTCGGTGTAGCTCTCCTGTGGCCTTTTGGGAGACTTGGTCTTTGCTTTCTTGCTTAGTATGAAGTTGAAAAAGGCTGTCACCAGAAGCATTGTCCCTGCAGTCAGAAATTATAGCTATCAATTTCTATGGATGTTTTTGCACAGAATTTCTTTTTGTGACATATTACAGCAGGAAAAAATGGTTATAAATAATTACATTAATGATTGTACTTAGCTTTGCACATGCTGGTTCATTGTGTGGGAACACTTGAATAGAATAGAGCCATCATGAATTTATTTAGCTAAACCTGTGCATTTCCTCCTTGAAATGTGACACTAACAGTGCAATAAATAGATACTATTATTAGTACGGAACCTGCCGGTGTCATTTTACCTGGGATAACCGCATGCCACACCAACACAGGGTGCAAGAAGCAGACCACTGACATGATGGAGTAATAGAGGAATTTATGGAAGCCTCCGATATGAGCCATCTTTCCCCACAACACAAACAGCTGCCAGTCTGGAGGACAGCTGTGGAAGTAAAAAGGAAGAAGATGAGGAAGACAGCCAGGCAGGTTCAATTTACGAGCAGTTTTAGCTATAACTTTATACCTGTCAAGAGTGAATAGTCATTTTATTATGAATCTTTTGACAGGAAAGACAGCTAAATATATTCATGCTAATATCACCATGACAGACTGATAAAAATAAGAATCCATGTTTAGACTTTGGTTTCTGGATCTGGTACTAATAAAATTCAAATGTTACCTACCTAGAGAATTATACTGTGATATGTAATGTTTGTGCCAAGCATTTAAGCTGCAGAGGAGGGTTGTGTACTCACGGCAGACACATGACCAGGAGAGCATCCAGAAAATAGGCCAACTCAAACATCATGATGCCAACAGATGACACTCTGGGGGGGAGAAACGAAATGAAACCGATACAGTCTCAGTGATACAATCAGTAAACTGTTTCTAAACTGTGTAAACTGGATCTAAATAGGTCAGTTGTTTATTTTGTGTTCAAATACTCTGATAACCATCTCATCCCAGTGAACCAGAAAAATGCCCCCAAGACTAACCATCATCGTACACTGCCCTCCCTGTCAAGCCTTATCGCTGAGTTGTGTATTTTCTGTTTCTGTGTGAGTGCAGTGTCCATCTGCATTTGTTTCGTGTGCACTGACAGATGTAACAGTCGTGCATTTTTGGTGTCCTTAGAGAGATGTTTTCCTGTGAGTCCGTGGGAGTTTGGCTGTGAGTCACAGAGATAATAAGAAGTAGCAGAGGAGGACTGGTGTCCTCTCTGCCCTCTGACCCTGTTTCATCCTTCAGACTCCTTCCCAACATCTCTTGCAAGAGTGTGTATTTACTAAATGACACTCAAGTCCTTTGGCCACACATTTTTTATCATATTAAAATCATAAATAATAAAATGGTTTATTTATAACTTAGGAATGCCACCAGTTTAGTTGTTAAAGTCAGGAGGACTTTGGTGGGCTCATATTCCCGTTGTACTTACAGTAGGTAGATGCCGAGGCTTTTGAATTCTCCCTGTTGTAGTGTCTCCACTCCCACAGCAAACAACACTGAAAAAGAGGAGGGAAGATATACGAAGTTCCTTTTTTTTTTTTTAAATTCTGGGACATACTTGTGAGCAGATTCTGTCCACCAGATGTCAGACTTAGTTCATGATTTGCTCATTATGCAGGAGACTGCAGCTCAGAGTAAACCTCTCAAACAACTATAAATACTGTTAATATTTCCACTGTGATGCAACTTTGTGGTGCACTGCTTTTATGGTTCTTTGGCTCTTTTATGTATCTTTGTCATATTAATGTAAAGGTAGTTTTTACTGTGTCCTTGCTGCTATGATGTTCTTGACACTTGTGAATAACTAATGTAAATCCTCATTTTAGTTTACCTAAAGTGACCCAACTTTAAGTCATACTTTACTCAGAGATTCAGGGACACTTCATGTCGGTAATCATTGCAATTGTTGCTTTCATGGTCACAAAGCTTTGGTAATAGCTTACTTACGCTGGCAATTACCGTGTCAGTGCCAGTAAAATAGGTAATTTTATTTGAGTGTGTTACTTTAACCTTCTATCTGTCTGCCATCTTGGACTTAATAAATAATGACATATAATTTATTAGCCATAATAAATTAACTCCACTTCTTCTATTCTGTTCAGTTCTATTCTCTTGATCCACTAATACTGTGTAAGTTACACACTTTTGTTCACAGAAACACAGACTTATACTGGACTGGAACAGGAGGTTGCTGATTTTCTCCCTTTTTTCTTCAAGATCAGTTTTACCAAAGTACCTTTGAGCAAGTTGCCAAATCTCTTCTAAAGCTGCCTTTCATCTGTGACCTAAATGCAGCAGGAGAAGCTATAAAGAATTTTCCTGAAGGGATCAATACATGGGTTAACTGAATTAATCGACATTTTTGTTGCTGCCACATTTAAAATATTTTAAATGAATAGTTTGACTGTTGGGAAACATGCGTACTCATTTTCTTTTCAGAGTTCGGAAAGGAAATGGACCTTTCTACTGCAGAAATGAAAGTAAAGCAAGCAGTTGGTTTGCTTAGCATGAAAGTAAACCAACAGCTTTCCTGGCTCTGTCGCTGTTCTTTTAATAGGAAGAGCCCCAAATCTGAGTACTGACAATAAAACACTGTTGGTGGTGCATGAACTGGATACGGCTGTGCTGATGTGACAGGAGATAAGAAATGACATGACAACAAAGTCTCTAAAACTATAAATAAAAGCCCATTATATTAACCAATCCTTTCCCTGTGAGGTAAGCATGGTTAAGTGGTGATCGCTGCTACAGTAAACACATGGAAGCAATTTTTCTGGCCTGCTTACCAGAAATTCAGAGATACAATCTGGGCCAGAGGGAAATTGGGGGGAATGTGACTAAACGGTTTAGAGTGTGTGAGAGGAATTAACGCTGCATATAGACCAGTTGGATATTAACATGTATGTGCTTCCTGCATGTATTGTCTGTGTATAGAACACACACAGAGGCCAACAGGACAACCCAGACATGTGAACCCACAGCCAGCCCGACAGAGGCACATGCACTACCATACCATAAACATACACACATTGCATATAAAAAAATAATGCACAGAAAGCTCATGTAGGTGTGAATATATAACAGCTTGCATCACGAAAACCCAATAACCCAGCTGGAGACAGAGACTCGGTGCTGGTGTGATGTGAGGCACATGTCTCTGGGTAAATGTTCAGTGTCTGCAGCTGGTTGAATTTAAGTATAGGGGGTCCCATATTTTTTGAAGAAGGCAGCAACCAGAGAGCCATTTCCCCCATGATGATTTAAGGAGGCTGAGAGAGCTGCATGCAATCTGTCCCGGTGTGCCAGAGGAAGACAGCGGAGGAGGGACAAGAGCACGGTGATGTATGGTCGAGCATGTTTTTATTGTGCTCTATGTATCAGGCAAGAGATGGTTTGGTGTTCTTGGAGGTCAAGAAACAGTTGGCCAACATCACCATATAGTCTTTTATCATTCTGGTTGTAGGAAATTCTTTAAAAAGTCCAGCTGAATGATTCTCTCACACATAAGAGCTTAAAAATTTTGCTAAAAATGTGACATTATGGAAATTGAGAGGGATAAACACTACTTATCCCTAGCACAGAGTCAGACATCAGCTCTAACAGATTGAACTTCACAGGTATTAAAAAGTATAAATACTACTACTGCTGCTAATACGACTTCTTAGTTTTATAGTGAATTGTGACTTCTTGTTTGTATTTTTGCAGTGAGGATCTGGATTCTCTTAGGCAACAGCAAGTGCATCCAAAGTAGTAAATCAGGCTCATACTGAAACAATAAGTGATTGCAATTTTTGTCAGCTTGTTTTTATTTTTATCTTACCTGTTGCTGTAGAAACACCAAGGATCCTGCAGGCAGACTCCACCACAATCCACCATATGCTCTCTAAGTTCCCCATGACCTCAAATACTATCCCTCTTCACTCTCGAAAAATGCAACGCTATTTCAGATAGTTGGTGACCTCACGGGTACTAGAGAAGCATCCTAGATGCACGGTCGACTGTCAGCTCGACGAATGGATGGTAAAAAAGCTGAAATCTCATAATCCATCAGTGCCATGATGTGGAGCCTCTTAGACTGGACAAGTTAACCTCAGAAAGGTTTGCGACTCAGTGCCCCTGTTGCTCCAGTAACTGCTAATCACTCGCACACGTACATGAACACACACACAGTACCACTTTCAGCTGGTTTCTACCTTTTACCCTAGGTGAAACTGTTCAGCTCAGGGTCACTTAATAAGCATATCACATTTATCATTAACTCTGGTTAAACATTATCTGAATGAATATAAAACCAGTACACACACATATTGAGAATTAGCAGTAGTATGTGTGCCACCTTGAACTGCAGAAGACATCTGCGACCTCCAAACCAACAAATTCCTCGTCCCCTCCCTCCAGCTACCTCTTGTTTTCTCTCTGTGTAATTTCATTTTATTGTGTGGATTTTCGGCGAATCAGTGTAATCAAGCCATCTTAAACACTTCACACAAACACCCTTTTTTTTTGAGGCCTCAGTCCTACGTGCTGCTTTGATTTTGGCATCCATTGAGAGGAACTTTGCTTTCAGCAGAACTGAGTGCTGACAAAAAATGCAACAGCTTGCGTCAGTAAACAAAAAGCAGTTTCTACAGGTTTGCAGATATTATAAACAATCTCCACTTAGTATGCGGTTTATTCAATGCACCAGTGACTGTCTGCACGTCGCTAATAGTGCAACAATGCAGTGGATATGGGATAAAACAGCCCCAGAACAAGCAGACACCCTTTGACACACTTGATCATGCATGAATACAAGCCCACATAATCAGTTGACGCAGGTTTGGCTGAGGTGAAAGCTTGTTCAGACACAGCAGAGGCCTTTTGGAACGGGCTGTCAGAGTCACAAAGTTCACACACATACACACACACTGACTCCTGGTAGAGGCCAAAGTAAGCTACGTAAATCTCCTTAAATCTCTAACAAAGACACTCTTGTGTTTTTGTACCAGTTCCCCTTGTTTCCGGCTTAGCATCCAGGTTATTTGTGGCATTTACGGCATGGAGCGTAAGCGAGCGTGTATAAACTGTGCGGCAAAAACTACAGTACAAAATGTGTTGCGCCAAATGTAATACTGTAATTGGCACCGTGTTTGCAGGGGAGGAAATTTTGGTCAGGCTGTCCTGACTGAGATGTCTTAACAGCTATTGGATGAATAGCTATGAAAGTTTATACACACATTCATGTTCCTTCCAGCTGGAAACCTACTAATGTCAGTGATCCAATTACTTTTTTAAAATCTGTGCAACCATGAAGTTGTCAGTTCTTTAACAAGTATTTATATTGAAAGGTTATAATAACTATTGGATGGATTAATCTAGAAGTACAATGACTTTGTTTATCCTCAACCTTCATGTGGTACCATCATCATGTTAAAAGTTTGATTTGTCCACTACTTTTGTTCATGATCAGCTGCCAGCAAAACTAATGACATTCCCATCAGCTGTACTCTGTGTGTAGTACTAATTAGAAAATGGTAACAAGCTAAACTAAGATGGAGAACATGATAATTATCATACCTACTTCACAGCAGCATGTTAGCAGCTGTGAGCTTTTACAGAAGTCTAATGGGGCCACTACAGACTTTTAGTCTTGTTAATATCTATATATATTCTTTAACTGTATTCTTGGCTCATTTAACAATCCATTCATGCTGAGTACATAACTAGTATGCTATCAGTATATCTGTTTTTCTGACTCCTCCATTCATCCTGTCTGAGGGATGCATGGAAGAGAAGAAATAGAGCTGCACAACTCACACGTTAGAATTTACAGTTGCAAACACTGTGGTTCGCTTTTATGGCTTAATCATTGTTTGATTGTACATCACAGTGTGCCTCTTATTCACTCAAGCATAAGCCCTCGCACACAGATAGTATCACAGGTATTTTTTAAGGCAGTAGTCTTATGAAGCAAATGAGGTTCAGTGACTTTCACAAAGACAGACTATGGATAGAATATATTTACTTTTTCATAAAAGCATTGAACTTGGTGCACTTGTACAGTTTGGGGCCCTGACTATTTTCTAGAAGAGGAGCCATTGCATAAACACCTCATGGTGGCCATTTTACTTTTTGTCATAGCCAAATTATGTATTCTCCTAAACAAAACATGATAACAGAGAAAAAGCGATGTCTACCCGTACCATATACAACATCATAAACAGGTCAGGTGAATACTTAACTGTGAATTTAGAGTTGTTGTGAAAAGAAAATCACAATATCCTGGAGC
Source organism: Chromis chromis (assembly GCA_900302755.1). Taxonomy (NCBI): domain Eukaryota; kingdom Metazoa; phylum Chordata; class Actinopteri; family Pomacentridae; genus Chromis; species Chromis chromis. Next base: position 2,900 of record OMNN01028157.1, on the reverse strand, counting down.
CTAAACTAGACTTCATAATGTCATCTCTATTGCATGCAACTCTGATAAATGATATACAATATGGGGCGCTCCGATAGCCTAATGGTTATGTCGCCTGACCCACATGCAGAGATTTAGCGTCTGTCCCAAGTTCAAGTCCGACCTCTGGCATTTACCGCATGTCCTTTCCCACTCTCTCCCGTTTCCGAGTCTTCTGTCCTACTGAATAAAGGTGAAAAGCCAAACAGATGTAAATCTTAAAAATGATATACAATATTACCATAACAGTTAGTTTAAAAGGCTAGACTGACTTCATGCTCTTTAAGGAGGCTTTTTTTTCATTTGCAATGCCCCAGCAGCCTTTCATGCAGCTACAACTTAACAGTGTTCAAGGTTTAACTGGCTTGTTAACCTGTTCAATTCAAGACATATGGTGCAAAATACATAATTTGATTCTGACAGAAAGTAAAATGTCCATTTTTGCAATGGCTCCATTTCTGAAAATGTTCAAGGCCCCAAACTGTACAAGTTCCATGCTTTTATGAAAAAGTGAACATTATTTTTACATATCACCTCGAATAGTTCTACCAGGAACAAACTGTTCCACTGTTCAGCTGTTTTGACCACACGCTCTGAGTGATTTAATGACAATATGTCTTGATTAAATCCTGTGTATGTTTAGACTGCAGTGTATTGTTGCTCACGAACCACACAAACATGAGCTAAGAATTATGCTCCGCTAACTCAGCCATGCCACTACGGCCACAGATGGCGGAGGGAGTGTATGTTTATTTGACATGCTCGGGCCTCATGATGACACAAAAATGGCCTTATGAAAACATAATTTACAGTAATAAGTCACTGTGTATTGCGTGGGGATCATTGCTGACATTCACTGTACATCGTGAGTTTTATGGCAATCGTCAGCATATGCCAGAGGGTGGAACAGTTTAAATAATTGTGAGTGATTGCCATCCAGTGAGACTGTAAATCTAGAGTTACAGTATAAATACAGCCTCATATTTTCATTCTGTCTGGGCAGCTGTGCAGACACATCTCCTCTCCACTCTCAACAACACCCATCCTACACCACCTGACCTCTAGTCCTCTTCTCAAGCTTTCATGTGTCTGTTCACATGTCCTTTCACCTTGTAATCATCTCCTCATTATGCCTCCTCACCCTCATCATCATATCAGCTTCACGTCCCTCTCAGCCTTTCTCCACAGTGCCCATGGGCAGGGGTGGACCATGCCTCTCCCTCTCCCTGCCGTCCTCCCAATCCAGCCACTTTCAGTCCATCATGGGTGTCTGCGCCTGTCAAACCAGTGGAAACAGCTCTAATCCTAATTACAACAGCAGCTTTATTACTGCATTTCACTGCTTTGTTCAGACAATCCCTTGCTTATAACTTACTACAGTTGCTTTATGTAAAAGCCACCAGAGAGCTGTGAGGATTCCCTAAAATACTGAACTAACGACGCAATACATGGATAGATATAAGCCTTGCTCGGAGCAATGTGGCACAAATTCAGAATTAAACGTCAGGTATCCTGCCACTGAGGAGCCTAATTACAGCATTTACAAATGCAGGGGAGTCACCTAGTGGTTGAGAAGTATTGGTACAGTGCAGCTCATGGTCATTGTCCAACTGATTTCTGAACTGGATAAGATATTTACATACTGACACTGAGCCAAAGTCTTGCTTCTAAGCTTTTTTTTCTCCCAGATACCATTTGTAACGATACCAAAAGGTCAACGGCATCGACAGAAAGATGAAGTACAGACATGGGAAGGAGCAGGAAAATATGTGGTTGTGAAACAGATTTATGAATTCTAGAGAAAGTTTTGGGAAGTCAGGGAAGATGTGTAATGGATCGCTGCTTATTGTCTGACAGTCAACACAGATTAAATATATCATCAAACCCCCCCACAGTTTAACAGTGCTAACGGCAACTGCAGAAATGAAATTCAGCTTATGTGAACATGCTTTTAATTCTGTGTAACAAAAACCTTGTGCAAGACTTAAGTCTGCAGTCAAACATTTTTAAGTGTAAACACAACATTTATCATAAATCGTTCTGACAAACTTTTTTGGAAAATAGTCAACTATTTAAGGAGCCACTATATGCTGTCAGAAGTACTTAGTGGAGGGTCACATAGCTTTGGAAAATTGATCCCCTGACACTTTTCTGACTATATATGTCGCTTTTCACGTGAACAACCAAATACAACACCATGAACGCCTTCCAGGAGCTCACCCCACATTTGAATGATATAAATACAACTATTTAACCAGTTCTGACTAAGGCCCCGTCCACACGAAGCCGAAACGCGTATCGTTTCCAAACCGTTCTTCATCCACACGGAGCCGTTTCAATAAATGTGACTGTCCACACGAATTCACCTAAAACGACTGAAAACGATGTAATAAACACGCCAGGCCTGTTGGGGGCGCTGTGACGGCGTAACGGAAACTGGCGGCGGGACTTCAGGCATGCACAGAAATCTGATACGATGTAAACATAGAACATGAAGTGGCGTATTGTGCTTTCCATATCTGTTTGGTGAACACGGCGATAATGCAGAAGAAGTATACTTTGCTGTAATAGCGATAACAGGGAGACTAGTTTCAGCGATACACACGCAACACTATACGGCGCCATAGTTGTAGTCCTTTTCTGAGTTTGGCGCATGCGCATTTATCGAGAGGGAGAGCTGTGATGCAAGCGTTTCAGAATCTATTCGGTTACGGACCGTCCATACGGAGCCAAAACGTGCCGGTTTAAAATCTATCCACTCTGGGACCTGGTTTAAAAAATGATCGTTTACACACCCCAAAACGCCGGCTTCGTGTGGACGATACACCGGTTTGACAAAGTATTTGTGCGTTTACACTCGGCTTCGTTTCCGTGTGGACGGC
>OMNN01028156.1:11448-31742 GCA_900302755.1 Chromis chromis | reverse complement strand
CGCCTTCACTGATGGTCTGTTACAGCTTATGTGACCAGAGGGAACTGGCAGAATGAGATATTTACGGCTTCACATGCAAGTGAATGCATAGACACAAGTGCAAACGCACACATGCGCGCACAAATACGCTGCACCACCCAACCGCCCCCCCCTGCCTCCACTCCCTCTCAGCTCTCCTCGCTGCCTCACAGAGTTGTTTATCGCTGGGCCAGACAGGCAATTGCGTGAGCCCTGTGCAAAACAACAACAAAAACAACAACAAAATGGAAAACATCAAACTCAGTCACCGCTGCTAAACAAGTCGGAGAGGGAGAGCATTTTAGGGACTCACGTCAAACTCACATCATGATTATATTCCAGATGCACGTAAGTAATGTTTTAATGTTGTTCTCCTCTCTGTACACGTGTATGTGCAAGCACCGTGTCATGTGTTGTATTGTGGTGCACCTGGAAAAGTACGAAGGTGGAGGGACAGAGGAGGAGGAGGAGGAAGGGGGCCAAAACTTGTGATGCGCTCACTGGAAAACAGGCTGCATAATGGAGTGGTGGAGGGAGGCGGTTTGTCCCCCCCTCCACAACCCTCCACCCCGCCTCAAGAGAAATAAGGGAGCAATTTCTATTCCATATTTGATGGCGAGGCCCCTTGAAAAACTCTATTCGCAAATCCAAACAGAAACAAAGCCGCCGGGAGGTCAGTTGCGACTTCCTGTAGGGGCAGCATAATGGGCTGCTTGAGGAGACACTGAGAGGTACGACATGAAAAAAAAAGAGAGAATGGCAGAATGTGTGTGTTTATGCGATACCTTTTTTTCCTTATCAATTTAACTGCCTCCACACATACAGTGTTGTCTGGATGTGGCCCTGGACCGGCTCTCGAGGACTCGGCACCAACACACGTTACGCAAATGTGGTTAAGGCTGTCATTCTTGTCTCCTCTCCTCTGATAGCCAAAGAGAACGAGACAGAGCGGTGTCTGTCGACCGGCTGCCTGTCACCGTGATTTATGGGCGCCGCACATTGTAACTTTAGCGGCGGCGCGCGTGTTTGTGTGTGTTTGTACGCCACCAGAAGCAGTTCATTAACGAGTTGGATGCGGGACCCTTTGTCTCTGGTCTCCTTTCTATAAATCAGCGCGAGAGCATGTGTGCAAACGTCACTTGAAACAGTTCATTAATGTGAGTCAGTCCGTGGGTCTTCATAATGTACGGAGGTAGCGGAAACTGTCATATATGTATAACTGGAATTGGTGTGTGTGTTATGGAGTTTAATTAGTTTACTTTAAAGCCTGAAACATGTCATCTTTTTGAGTGAAATAATGGGGAATGCATACTGAATATGTATGCACTATATTTACAGTCCATATATATATATATATACATATACAGTGTACATATTTACGGGAGGAGGCCTTGGGGTAGACCCAGGACACGCTGGAGGGACTATGTCTCTCGGCTGGTCTGGGAACGCCTCGGGGTCCCACCGGAAGAGCTGGAGGAGGTGTCTGGGGTGAGGGAAGTCTGGGCATCCCTGCTTAGACTGCTGCCTCCGCGACCCGGCCCCGGATAAGCGGTAGACAAAGGATGGATGGATGGATATATTTACAGTCATTTCCTTATGCCAAATGCAATGTGAGTCCACCTTTCTATCCACCTTGTGTTGTTTGAATCTTTAATTGGATCCTGTATATGTGTTTGTAGTAGGGTTTTACTTTCAAGATCAACTGATCGATTGGTTGGTTGCTCTAATGTGACCGAATTCTCACTGGTCGAACAATCTCCAGTGGTATTTTCAAGAGAATAAACGTTATAAATCAAAGTTCTTCCAGGATTAATCCACTATTTTTGGTGGGAGGAGGAACAGGCTACTTGTGAACACCCCTGTGTTTTTGCAACTTGGAACTCACCCAACCTGATTGGAACTGCTAAGTTGGACTTTTTTTTAACATTTACAGAAGGTTTACTATGAGTTGTCCCCAAAATGACTGGCACTACATCTCAGAATTCATCAGTGTGGCTGCATTTTGTTAAAATACACTGCTAAAGACTTTGCAAACACTTGGCATATCATCTAAAAACAGTATGCTAACTTGTTTGAGTTATATTCCTCAAGGGTTCTCGTGCAGAGATCATGAGTTGATGAATTCTAGTTCTAGATGCATGCAGATTTCCCCCCAAAGCCAATCGATTGGTTTAAGAGTAGGTAAAACTTCAGTTGACCAAAATTGTCTTTGGCTGCCTACAACCCTATTTGATGGTGCACGTACCTCTTTAGCCTGCTTGGGGTGTTGCTGCTGGAGAAGCTGCAGATGAAGCTGCTCCTGCTGTTTCTTATAAAATTCCTGCAGGTGTTGCTGCACAGAGACAAAGAGAAACAAAGGATGGAAGATAAGAATGAGTTGATACGTATTTGTACACATCTCTGAATGGACTCATTTTCAATCCTGAGATATCCATAGACTATAAAGCAGACTTAGGTGGATCTAGGATGTGTGTTCAATGTTATAAATTACATGGCTCAGATTTAGAGCAATGTTGGGGATGTTTAACTAATCCCAACTGAGACACGTGCAAAAATCCTCAAAGAACATCCCTATCTAGACATTTGTTCTTAATCGTGCCTGCATTATATTATCTCCAACTGAACCTCACATGGCTTGTTGTACATAAACTGTTGCACATTGTCAGTAACGTTTTCTGCTGCGTTTGGCATCTGCATCCTCGCTGTCTGTCACAGTTCTTTTCATGTGAACTGTTTAATAGTCCCACAGTTCTGTAGGGACAACGATCCATCATATTAACTGTGCATTTGGCCTCTGGAGTGCACTAGCTTCTTTTGAGAAAGTCGATGAAATAAACAGAATAAACCCCCTCAGGATTGCAACACTGAGCTGACTCCTTTAACACACATTGTCCGGCGGCTATTTAGAGTCATGTTTTGTTTCATGTAATCTTCAGATGGCTGTTTGGCCTGAAACAGAAGTCCATGAAGCGGCCCAGTTGAATGCAAGTCCCAGCTCTGAGGAAATTGCCACTGAAATATCCACATGATTTAACGGACAGTAATGTCAAAAATAAATGGGAGCTTGAGGAGCAATTGAAAAGAGTAGTCACTTCATCTGCATAAATCAACAATAGAACTCTATTATATGCTAACTTAGGGCAGGTTTTGACTTTGTGACTCCTGTTGATTTAGGATTTAGGACACATCTGATTCAAGATTATCAGCATTGCTATGTTAGGACTGCCCATGTTATCAGGATATAGTTAAATGTAAATGAAAAATGTTGAGTCAGATTTTCAGACAAGTGCTTTCACTCGCTATGAAAACCCCGAGCAAAGGCACATGATTGTACTGAAACCAAAACTCGAGTTGTGGGACTCTTAATGAAGAGGAATAATCAGAATGACTGACATTCTTAATTAAACTATTCTCTTTTCCTTAATCAAATCTATGAATGAGACATGCATTTCAGCTCTGACATGAGACTGCGCCAAGTGTGTGCTTCCTCAAGTTGATTCCAAATATTACATCATCCATCACCTATCACTCAGCCCAACTGTGTCCTACTCTCTCAGTCCCTGATGGATGCTTGTCAGGGAATTGAACCAGCGACACACTAGAGACGGTTAATTAGAGGTGACACGAACAAGTACGTCAATTTCAGATCCCTCTTTGTAAGCGTGTCAAGGACACCAGGCTGCGGTGAGTTGGCATGAGCGACTGGTGGCTGCGATATGCTGGCACAGGAATGACTCAGGGGTTGCGTGGGGGATTTATGTCTGCATTTGCGAGTCTGTCTGCAAACACAACAGACAGTCATGCCAAATCCAAGTCAGTGTAGTTGCGTCTGCATGTGCCACAGCGTTTGTGTCCAAATGTTTGTATTCAGTGTGTTTACCTGCTGCAGCATCACAGCCTGCTGCTGCTGGAGCAGGGCCTGGAGCTGCTGGGGGGAGAGCACCTGCTGCTGGAGGATCTGCTGCATCTGTTGCGGCGTGATCACCTGGGGACTCATCATGGCCACTGACACTGGAACCTGGACGTGGAGGATGAGGGAGAAAATGGTGGAATGAGCGACAAAGGAACAGAAAAAGGGGTAAACAATGAGAGCATAGGAGTGAAAATGGATGGAAAGATGAGCAAAATGGGAGAAAGTTTGATAAATAGAGCATTAGAGAAGTGCGTCAGGCACAGTGGCATGGATCTACTGGGAATGTGGTAATTGGTGGTTTGAGAGGTAGGGAGAGCGGGCCTCCCATGGCCGTGACGCTTGGCAGCCTAGAGGAGATGCTGAAGGACAGATGGGTGCTGTGCCTTTGTGTTGCTCATCTTATTTTCCTGCCTTCACCCCTCTGGGAAAAGTAAGGGATTTAAATAGACATAGACCTTAATTAGCAGGACCCTTGAACTCCCCCACTTTAGCGTGCCTATCAGTGCTGCTATTGTGAAACAGTGTGAAAATGCACAACTCTGAAGTTGATTAAAACTACTGTACGCTGATGAAGTGGACACATAGGAGGCACAATCAGCGTGATGTGGTGGGCCGTGGCTGAGAGGTTGGGGTTCACCCTAAGCATTTTTTAATGTGGGAAGGGAGGGAAATATGGAAAAAAAATGAAACAATTGTGCTTTTTAACTAGATGCCTTCTGCAGCGAACAAGGTTTTCGAGTTTTCCGACAAAAGCAGTGAAAAACACACGTGTTTCCTGGTCTCCACGACATGTCATTTTGAAAAATGTGTGTCATTTTTCGGCGCTAATCATTAAAATACGAGCCGTCAAAAGCGCGGTAGAAGAAACTTCACCAAAACAAAACAAAGATACATATCCTGCATTTCCCCAAAATTCTTCTAAGGCGGCAGCGCAAGCGACTTCTGAGGCGGCAGATCAATGGGAAGACGATGCGTTTCTCCTCGGTCTTTGATTGTGTGCAGAGTTTCTAACAGGGGAGTGCAGGCTAACGGTTAGATTGTGGAGTTTCAGCTCCTCGTGGCTGCTTAAAAATTGAACAACTTTTTGTAGAGAGAAGATGTTACTTTTTTTGTTTACTTTTCAGTCGTGGAAAATATATGTGAATGGTTTAGTAGCCACTTCACAAAACAATGTTGACTATACTGGCTGCAATTCATCTCTTCTTTCCCTATATGACCTTTAAAATGTAATGTAATCAGCTCAGTTACAAATTAGTTTGTATGTCCTGCTGTGGCTGCTGCATCTTGTCAACAAAGATTCCTGACAGACAGGCTTTATAACACAATTAAAATATCAACATGTAGCAGCACCTTCACTGATGCTAATTGCGACAGTGTTTGGCATAGAGCTGCCATGACAGTAGCTAGCCTATATGGTGTGTCAAGGGGCCAATAAGACATCCCTGTCCTCATCGCCAGCTAATCAAGCTGGCTTGATTACTTTCCATGCATGTCTCTCCTCCCCTCCCTCCTTCTCTGTCCTCCTCTCTCTCCCCCCTTTTCTCTCTCTCCCTCTGTCAGGCCTTGACACGTCCTTGTTTAGCTCTCCTCTCCTCGACGCCCACCCCCACCCCAGGTTTTCCCCCCTCTTTGATTAGCCGAGACATTTGCATGGTCACTACACATTTTTCATTTTAGAAGTCATTATGCATTAGTGGCTCCTGATCGCCCGCCTTGACTAATCCTGATGAACTGAAAATCACAGCTGAAGGTCAACTTCCAGCCAGCCCCGCTGCACATTCATATTCATATTCAAACAAATCCTGCCTCCATTGTTCATTAGGGTCTTAGAGAGAAGGGACTCCATCTAAGGTGCAAGAGATGGAGGAGGAGGAGGATGTTGTGGTACATCTCTTTCTTCTCCGGACTCCTCCATGCAAGAGCACAGGAGAAATTGCATTCACAATAAGCGAGGTGCTGAACAAAAGCCGTCAAAAGTTGCAAATTAAACAGTCCGTGTGTAATTATGCAAATGCTGTGCTTACACCTTCAGCGTTATTAACCCTTAAAGGTACATTTGCTAGGTAAGTAATTACCCCCGCAGTCACTCCTGGTTTTGTGTTGGATGCCATTACAATAGGACAAATGCAGCTGAGAAACAACATGAGAGATGCACTCATTAAGACTATTAATTGGGTGCTGGCTCAAAGACAGTTTGGCTCAACAAAAAGGATGCAGGCTTACACATGGAGGATTTACAACAAATGTATGCGCATGTATATGTGAAGTAGAATAAAATATAAATCCTCCACTGGACTTCAAACAGTTTCTTCATTGTGCAAGTGACAAAAAATAAGCATTCAGAGTCAGGTACTTGTAAATGAATAATGCAGGATTTCAGCAAGAAAGAAAAAAACACTAAAAATAAAAACAGCAAACAACCAGGTTATGAAATAAAGAAGTTCCTTTTACACTTTCATTAGCTTTTTAGAGGCATAATAGGTGATAATCATCTTCATTTCACCACTGCTCCAAACAAAAAAAAGGGGAATGAAAAAGAGAGAAAAGGCAGCAGGAAGAAAGAGAGGGGAGAAAAGGCACTGGCCCACGTCCATTGTGAAGTGCAGCACAATGCTAATTCCAGCATTTAACTGCATGCTTTTCTGCTTGACGTATCAGAGGCTCCAAGATGAAAGCAGATAAGTAATTGCTCTCCTGGTTCTTATTCTTCACTGACAACCCATAAATTTAATTTTACACACACGTTCATTTACATTTTCGAGTATATGACATGATAATTGCAGGAATATAACACCTCCATTCTGCAGGATACTGCAGGAGGGCTTGATTGACGTGAGCGGTGAATTGAAAGGAACAGGAGGCTGAATTGCCTCTCCTTGAAATGATTTTGCCACGAAGGGATAAAATTAATGAGCATTTAGTAGACGTCGGCAGTGGCGTAAACATCCACGCACCGTGAATAGACTCTCTTTCGTGGAAGAGGAGCCGTGATATCCAATTGGTCTGTGCCTCTGTTTCTCTGGAATCCAAAAAGGATATATTTCCAGTACTGGTGCAAAAAAAAAAAGTATTAATGGGATTTATTAAATTGTTTGAAATTAGCTGCAGCTGATGTAGCCACTGGGGACCTTAATAACAGAAAAGGTTGGTCCGCTGGTTTTATTAGTGCAAATTTGGATTAAAAAAAGGAGTAGCTTGCAAATGACTTTTAAAAAAGACATTTGAATGTAAAATATGCTCGCTTCAGACTGTCCTCACCATCTGAACTCCTATTTGTTTATGTCTCCTGTCTTAAAAAGAAAACTGAGCTATATTGGCATGAACTTTGAAGCCATGTGGTTTGCCCTCAAAGTTGGAGAGCAAAACAAAGGACCTTTAAATTGGCTCATGATGTTAAAACACTGGTGGGGCCCTCACCAGAACAAGCGGATCATTACACCACTCTTGTCACACCCGCAGCCTGTATCCAGCCTCTCCAATGCTTTGCAAAAGGTCAAGCTCTTCCACAGAGAGCTCAGGTATCTCTTCCAGGCAAAGCTGGCACCCAAGTCTCTCATTATGTTTGATTTAACGAGGCATTCTGGCATTAAATGCAAAACACCACATCCCCACTACCTGCTGCTGCTGCACTAGACACAGCTGTCTATCCCGACCGGTGGACAAATCCACTTCCAGCAGCTACACCCACTCCACTGTGTGGCACTTTATCTGTACAGTTTTATGAGTGAACTCAAATTACCTAAAGGAGGAGATAAGTAGAATCAGAGTTCAAACTTAAACAATTAGTATAGCAGAGAGGAATTCCTTTTATTCGATTTCCTTTCCATACAAATCACTTCATCTGGCAGTAATAAGCAAGAGGAGGGAGGGAGGATTGGAAACTGGTGATTAGATGGCAGCCATAAACATTGTCGGGGTAACGAATATGTGGCGGTTATCAGCGACAGAGGTTCCTGTAGCGCTGGACAGGGGGACTGAGCAGCGCACTGCTAAGATAAATGCAATGAGAAATGGAAGGGTCCTAGTCGGTAATTACTCTGGATCCTTGGCAGGAGAGTCACCGCTAATTAAGCCACTAGCTTCATTTTACACACAGAAAAAGAGATTATGAAATCAAGAAAAAAAATGAGAGAAACCCCCTTCGCCACTCCTCCCCATTCCTATTTCATCTCAATCTCCAGAGCTTCCCAGGGGGTGGCAGAGGGCCGAAACCCAGACCCCCATCGTAGCTTGTGGACTTCTGACCTCTCAACTCCCTCCCGGTTGACACTGCTCATTTACTAGCCAATTACTGCCAAATGTGGCCATGCGATTATTGATAGCTGGGTAAAGGACTACTTGAGGCAACAGGGGCGAGCTGGTCTGGCGAGCTCCTGACTCTGAAGTTCAAGTGTCCAAGTAGCACATGTGTGTTTGCAATGTAAAATCGCATGCATGTGAGCTTCACTCAAACACATGTAGTGTGTTCAGCTTAGGGAGATCAATACTCTAGATTGTCAGGACTGAAGCTAAGTAGATTACTGAATGTTTTCCTAAATCAATTTCCATAACAGTTTGGCAGCAGTGCATGGGAAGTGCAATTTATCATAACATAAAGACCCATCATGTAAAAGCCTCTAATAAAAAGCCCGAGGAGATTGGGACGGGCTTAGCACAATTTCCATATTGATTTATCTCTACATGTAGAAAGTCACTGATTAAGCCTCTTGAATGCCGTATACACCAGTGTGGCTGCGCGACATAAGATTGCGCACATTGTTTGTGTCATTATCAGTACAAATTGCCACACCTTTATCATTAAACTGGCACAATTCACTCCCGACTGATGCCTCCCCGCAGGTGTACACAGTTCAAGAGTAAATGGGGAGCGACAGAAAGAGTGAGAGGGAGGGAATTAAAAAAAGAAAGTGCGGAGAGAGAGCTGAAATAGAAAAGAAAGTGAGAGAGTACAAGTGAGAGCAGGTGGATGAGGGAAGGGGGGTGCACTTTCCTCTGATGTTGCAGGTAATATGGCCTCCACTGGATCAGCCTCTTCATCAGTGACACACAGTAAATTACAAGTGCTTCAAGCAGCTCAGTGAATTATAGTTCATCACTTGGAAAGGCTTTCCCCCTCACCACCGGGGCCCAGGCGTATCAGATCTGCCGGTTAGGATCCAATTAACACCCTGGCCAGAATCATCTGATTGCATGTGTAAGGGCTGGTATAACTCGTTTATTGCAGCCATGTATCTTCTGTCACAAGGTAAATTTGTTGCTGCTACATCAAAGGTCTGAGCTACTTTTTTTTTTATCCCTCCCTCTCACTTTCTCTTGATCCCCCAAACTCAGCTACCTCGCCTTGGGGTTGCATTTCAACTTCTTTTGCATCACAATGATGAACCTGCTCTGTCCTCGCAATTTAGCAATCTTGTCCTGTAGGTGTTGTAAATGCAGGAGGGGGGGGGGAGAAGAAGAAGAAAAAAAGAGCGGTAGGGAGGGAGACGTGAAAAAAAAAATCTTGTTTTCTGGTTACAAAAGCAGTAACCAAGGGTGTTTGACTTAAAATGTGCTGACGTTTTTTTTTTTTTTTTTGCGCTTTCTCTCTCAGAGTCAACAGAAGTTTTCCTCATGAATAACATAATATTTTCCCCCCTCTCTTTTTTTCCCCCCTTCGCTGTGATAATTTTTCTCTATTTTCAGATCCAACCAGAGGGGATGCAGCGGAGAGATATATTCATAAATGTAAATGTGAACTAGCATCCTTTAGCCACGCGCCACTCGAGTCAGCTAACCTATACTCGCGCCTAGCGTCACAGCCCTTTTCCCTGCATCGGTGTGTGTGTGTGTGTGTGTGTTCCGCATGAAAGCCAATAAGCAGATGAGTGCTGCTATTGAGATGATATTGGCTCAGTGGTGAGACGTGTGGACCTGACCTTTAAAAAGTGTGACACTTCCTCGGATGGCCCAGTGCCCACAGCCAAAGCTGACTGGCTTGGGCGGAAAAAGCTGCAAATTTACTGAAAAACACGGCTAAACCAACATCTCCCCGCGATTCCACGAACTAACCATTAAATATTTTCAGTCATACTCAGAGCTGAGCAATGCACCGACGGGACTGAGGTTATTAGTCTTGTAAAAAGGTATTCACAGCTTGGTAGTGTGAAAGGGGCAGAGCAGCAGTCGCAACACTTACTTGCTCGGGGGGGGCCAAAGCTCTCAGGTTTTGCATGATTTAAAATTGGACGTTAACTACTGGGAGGTGGGGTCAAGGGGGTAGGCTTCACACTGTCAAGCCCCCCTATCTAACACACTCACGATGCAGGGTCAGGGGGGTCATTCTAGCTGTTTTATATGTGCCCCCTGACATATAGAGGTGTGTCATGGTGAGAACCTCATGGTGACATGCTAGAAGGAGATGTGGTAACATAGTTAGGTTGCTTAAAAGCCCACCACCTGTTCTGCTTTGTTTTCAGAGACGTCTAGTGAATCTTCAAACCTTGTTTCTTATCAATAATGATCAATGGAGCCACTAACAAACAAGACAAGTCATTTCTGGCAATGCAAAACTTTAAGTAGCTGTCACTGTGCTTGTGTTTGTGCAGGCTGTGGCGTGTGGATACATTATGTACGTGTGAGCGCGAGCGAAACAACTGTCAGATTCATAGGCCACTGTAATCCTCTCCGCCTCTCCTTGTCCGCGTTTCTTTATTTGTATTCCAAATGTCAGTGTATAAATGCCTTTCAGAGGGGGGATATTGCCATAGAGAAGAGGAGGAGAGAGGAGCAGAGGAGAATGGAGGAGAGACGAGAGGGTGTTGTGTGCCTTGGGAGAGCCGTGTAAGCAGCATGGCGGAGGCAGGGGGATTTACAGGAAGAAATAGGTGTTTATTGAGTGCTCCCGTGGGCTTACTGTGTAATAATAGACCTGTCACATTACGCAAATGTGGAGAAGCAGCTTGTGTGTGTGTGTGTGTTTGTATGTGTGTTTGTGGGACTGTTTTTTTCTTTTCTTTTAAACATGTGAGTGTGCGTGCATGAGCTGCCTGCCTCCGCATCATCAACTCCTGAGAAGCAGCGATGAGCAAGCGGATAGAATTAGTCAGGCGAGAGCCTTTAGCCGCTAATACGAGTAATTAAAACTGCAAGCTGAGGCACTTAGATGCTTGTGTACTAAATAATTTACATGCCATGATCTATGGATCATTTCTCCCTCTTTAATACCAAAGATGGAAGAACAAGAGGCAAAAAAAAAAAGACTGGCAGAGGATTTATCAGTATCTCTACCATAAGCAGGATGTCATGGTAATATTAATCCTTTTCCCACTTTCTACTGCACTAATCATACAAGCGGATCAATCCGTGTGATTCCTCTGGTGGAAAACATGTAGCTTGATTGCCATTGACTCTTATCTATCCGTGAAGCTAATAAAATATTGCACCGTAGCACCCATTGTGGCCTCATAATCCAGGTGTATAATGCAGCTTTATTGGGTAAACTCCTTGAAGACTAGAAGGAAAAAACAATCTGGTAGAGACAGGGTGAAAGAACTGAAACAATAATAAATAGCTAAAACAAAAAAAGGCATTTTAATCAAGGAAGAGGTTCAGCCGCTTTATACTGATATTTGCACAATAGAGTATTACGGTTAAAATGTCATTTGAAATGAGTGGATTCACACAGCAGCACATTCCCAGTCAAAAAATGATCTTGAACCAGAATGAGCCCCTGTTTGTGCTGCTGTGTATCAGTCAGCAGCAGCGCCTCTCCTACGACTCTCTGCATGGAGACTTTTTGGAACAAAGAGGTGAGGATGTTAATAAAAGCTGGATCAACAAATGGATTAGTTGGGAGCTGAGGACAGGCTGATCGCGGGCCCTCTGATTCATATTGATTCATATCGCCAACGAGGCAAGGATGGAGTAAGCAAATGTAAATATTCAATATTTACCATCTGCTGGTGTTATTAGAGGCAGGGGCTTGGACATGGGCTGACGGTTATCATGCACCCACACAGCTCTCATCCAATATTGTTCCTCATGCCATGTATTGTACTTGGTGACTATGCAGGCATTTGTAGATCAGGATCCCATTTGTTTGAATCTATTGGCTTCGGCATACAGACCCTCAAACAGAGGACCCGCAATGGACCCCAACAATAAGCCTCATGTTGAACGAACAAATCTTTTTCTTCGCCGTACGCTTAAATAAATAAACACCCTTTAAAAATATACATAATTCCCATGCCACCATGAGTGAATACACTGATGGTATTAGCGCTCGTGATGAGTCCGAGTTGAATTATTTCAAGGAAAAGCATGACTGAGTCTTTGCCAACCTTATCTCTTCGCCAGCACGTAATTAGGTACACAGGGGTGTGACTCCAATTGAAGGTGTCGCCATTGTTAGACTGTGAAAATATCAACGGGCGAGGTTAATGCCAATTTCCCTGTCATTAATGAAATGCACAGAGCTCCTAATGAGGTAAACCATTGCTCCTTGATAGTACTTATTAGCCGAGTGGGGGGCACAAATTCCCACACTTCAATTTCAAACAGCTAAAAATAAATTAAATAAAAAAAAACTTCTAATAAAAAAAAAAACACACACAGAGCAGATGTCAAGGGGCCTTACATAATTTGAAGCAGGAAAACTGTCTTGTTGACTTAAACGAGGAGAAAGAAAAGACAGGAAGAAGAACGAGGCAATGTGTTAAAGTGTATATATATGTGTGTGTGTGCAACTGTTTGTGTGTGTGCGCATATATGTACAAGTGTGACCTTTTCCAAATCACTGACAACAGAAATAGACAGCTCTGCAAATCAATAAGGTAAATTAGCGTTGAAGAGTGGATATGACAGGCGGTTAAAATTAGCTGTCCGTGTAACCCACTAGTCAGGGCTGACATGTCTTTCAAATCTTAAATAACCTCTGGATTTCCTTGCGTTAACAACTCTATGGATCTAGTGTGGAAAAGCATACAGATCAAAGATGGCCTCCAATTTGTCATCCCTACCATGTAACCTTTGGAGATGCTTGTGGTATTATTTGATGGATAATATGCATCAAATGTGTTTTAAACCAGGCCTGTGGATGAAACTTCTCCGTCTCTGTTGTGTTTTTCTTGTGTCTGTGTGACGCTTAGCTTCCTGGGGACCGGCTCGTCCAGCTTTAAGATTCCAATGACAGGTCCGAGGATTGCGTTGGCAAATCAAACACACTTTGTGGAACAGAGGAAATCTTCTTTTCGGAGGAGCATGTATTATGGATGGACTTAAGAGATTAGACGGGGAGCTGCTTTACCTGCAGTGGACGCTGCTTGTCCTGACTCTTTGGAGATTTCAGGCCACTGCCTGGCTGCTGCAAGAGTAATTGCCTCGCTGCTTGTAGGGCCTGGGAAGAAAAGAACACAATACAAAAGAGGGTGTGAAAAAAAACGAAAAAAAAGAAAAGATGGGGAGGGAGGAGGAAGACAGTGAAAATAAACTATTCCTGAAGCCGACAGTACAGATAATTCACATTTTCACAGGCAAAACAGCCATCGCTGACTGAAAACCCTGTCAAACATCTCCTGGTTGGTTCTGACGTGGTTAACACTACGCAGGAGGTATGTTTTAGTAACAATTCACAGAGCTGTGATCAAGGATAAATACAGTTTGTCTAGAGCACCCCTGAAGAAGAGGGTGGAGGGGGTGGTGGGCAGGGGGAAAAAAAAGGCAGAGTAGAATTGACCTGTCTAGTGTGTGCTCAACTGAAATACCCACTTCTCTCCGCAAATTACCGCCACATTTGCATATTCATAATATCAATTTGAAGTAGAGGCAGCACCATGTGAAGTGTCCCTGGGAGCTGTAATTAAAGTTGACAAAATCAACATCAGATTACATTTAGAGTGAATTAACTAGCAGCCCAGGTTTTACACTATATGCATTAAGGGTGCTTATGCGCAGGGGATGGGTGATGGATAGAAAGATGAATAGATCGGTAGAGAAAGAGAGACCTTTCCCCGCCTGATGAAATTAGTTCACAGCTGTTTACACATGACACGAAAAATTAGAAACATTGCGTTTGGAAAATCGTCAAAATTTGCCATCAACAACCTTTGATGTGTTTGCCAGACATCGATATGATAAGAATCAGAGAGTCGGGGATGTGGTGTAATTTATTTCTCTAGGGTTTGACGGGATTGCAAAATTCCCCCCCCCCCCATCCCCGCTTGGTTGTGTGTACTGAATGTGTGTGACGAACAAGCTCCAGCTTCACAGGTACGGTGGCAGCTGGGCTAGCAGCTTCACTCCAATTCTTCAAGAGCAGATGGATAAAAGAGTCTGGCAGAAAAGAACATTGTGCACAGCTGCTACTACTGCTGCTGCTGCTGCTCCACACAACTGTATGCCTTGTATTGTTCGGGCCCACGAGCATCAAGTGGGAGTGGAGGAGGGAGGAAAAAAAACAAGTGTGCTCAACACACAACACAACAACTTCACAGGTGTTTCTTTTTTGATGAAAAAAGAAGAGGACGAGTAGGAGGAGAAGCAAGAAATAAGTCAAAAAAAAAAAAAGATGGAGAGTAGAGTGACACTTCCTCAGGAATCAGGGGGTGCTCATTTTATTTTCTGGTGCTTGCCAGTATCCATGACAACAGCTGCCTTGACAGGGCGTGCATATGGCGCAGCTCTGCCAGCTGGTGGGAACAATGTTTGAACTAGTACATTGAGATCCTGTGCAAACAAGAGGAGAAGACAGGAGAGAGAGAGAGAGAGAGAGAGAGAGAGAGAGAGAGAGGCAGTGAAAAAATGAGAGGGAGGAGAGAGAGAGAGAGAAAAAAAAAAGTTGCCACGTCTTAACCCCTCAGGGAACGCAGCCACCCCCCTGATCAATTATGAAAAGACAGAACTGGAGGGGGAAGAGATGGAGGTGGTGCTGGGGTGGGGGTCTGTCTGGCTGCTCAGGAGGAGCCAGGCTTTCTGAACTAAAGTAAACAAACACATTACACTGGCACTGAGTCCTAACTGCATTGATCTGTCTCCTTGGTAAGAGGAGCCTAGTCGCCACTGGTTTATATATATATGTGTGTGTGTGTGTGTGTGTGTGTGCGTGTGTGTGTGCTGTGACATCTGTAAGCTGAGCCTTCCTTCAGAACACACACTGAAGTCAACACCTGCACTCAAATAAAGTTTAGATGTTTGTGCGCAAAATGGACGGGAAAGCAAACATCGCTTGACTTTCGCTTCCTTTCGCCGAACGCAAAAGACAACACAAATTCCTTGAATGCAGCCAATCACTTTGCTAATTAAAACACAAGGCCTAATTAATCTCGCCATGATTGGTGAATCAAAGTAATTATAAGGCTTATTGAGTCCTGCACACAGTAGTTAGAGGGAAGGCTGCTTGATGAGTGCAGCTCAAGGTAGCTGTCAGGGGGAAATGTTTATCCATGTGTGAATCAATAATGACTTGCTGTGTTTTACCCAAAGTCAAGAGAGCCACTCGATATATTACACACAGTCAAGAGTACAAAGGAGGAGATGGTTTTTGACTGCACTTTCAATATCCATGCCAAGTAAATATCGAGGGAGGTGCAGGCATGAGAGGTGGCGCGGAGAGGTGAAGCGGAGAGATCAACCACACCGGGCTTATTAGAAAAGATGTCTGCTCAGGCTGCATAAAGAGCGCTTCTCCAAACATAACACAGACCTTATCAACACCGGCCAAACTTTTCCAGAGTGGGTTTGTCATGTCTGAAACTGTCTGTCACCTTCTCCGTGGAAGTGGCCATTTCTGTCTGTGATGGTGTGGATGGTAAGGGAGGAATAAAAAGTCCTGTCCCCTCACTTTCACCGACTCTGAGTATTCAGCCATTACAGTAAAAAGCACCAATTTGTGCCACCCACTTCCCACTCCACACAGATGGTAAAGCTAGAGCCCATCTCCAAGCACAAAAAAGCACCAAAAGCCAAGGAAAGTCATCAAAAGTTTGCTGAAGGGGCTGCTGGAGCGGACAAAAACAGGGACGAGTGCAGATGCGCCGTCTATTTAACCTGGGTTGCTATGCACGAAAAAATGACATCCCCGGTCTATTAATGCACACATTGTATAAACAGCACAATGTGATGCATTCTTCAGAATGAGCAAGCAAGCCAGTCGGAGGGAGAGGGAGAGAAAGAGAAAAAAGAGCCGGGCCCTGCTATATAAATAACAAGGCACTCAGAGGCATATTTGATGTTGATATCCATCACTGAGGTTGGAAAAGAGGAAAAAAAAAAATAAGAGGAGGGAAAATAACACAGAGCAACCAAGACCGCGACACGGGGATCCTTATGAAAATAAGATTCAGCCCAAATGGATCTGGTGTAATTGGTTTCAGATAGTGAGGTCAGGAGAAAGGCGATACAGGCAACTATTATGCGAAACGGACTGAGAAACAAGAATGTTTACACAGGCATTCCTCTGCTGCATTAATAGGCATGCAGAGATCACTGGAGAGGCAGAAAAGGAGAGAGGCTGACAGACTGAGAGAGAGAGAGAAAGAGCTGAAAAAAAATATATCAACCATCCATTCACCCCTCACCTCCCACTACCCCCCCTCTCTTCTTCTAGCCCCACACAGAACTACAGTCCTATACAGAACAGGGTAATAAGCAACACCGATCACAATGCACCTTTGTGAGAAGCATGCAACGATCTTAAACAAGCATGAAATACATTAGCAGGCCCCGCAATACCGGGCCAAACCATTACAAATCTCCAGATTGCTTATTGCGTTTTGGTGGTGGCGGTAGGGGGGGGTTGCGTAGAAAGAAATAAGCCATACACTAAGAATGTCGCTCTTTTCAAATCCACCTGGAGACTGCGAGATATGCAGCCATGACATTGGAATTGGATATATCTGAGGGGCTGTGACATTGTGTTTGGACAGTGCAGATCACTTCCTGGCTCCAGTCACGTTGGGAGTTGTTGTTATTAGGGGATATAGCTGATATTGGAATGATGACACAGGTATGAAATAAGCTCAACAGGTATGTCCTTGCAGCACCATCGTCACTGTCGTCGTCTGCAGGGTGTTTCCAGAAAGTAGCCATAAACACGTCGTATCGGTTGATGATCAGTCAGAAATGAGGTTGCATCATGGTAACAGCCTTTCTGTGGTGTGCGGAACAGATGTTTTGTGTGTATGCATGTGTTTGTTGTAGGGAGCAAAGGGCTGCTGTTCAATGCTAGGCTGTCGGCCAGAACAGCTCCAGTCATGCTGACAGCTTTGACAACTCTCACACACAAACACACACTCTTGATGCACATACACACACAGTACTGCACCACCAGGCTTATCTATCTTCGCTTCCAGGAAACACAGACACAGAAGGAGGGAGGGAAGGAGCGAAAAAAGAAAAAGTGTGACTCTTTATCAAGCTGGAGGGAGTCGCATGCCATGGAAAACAAGGCACAAACAGTTTAAGCTGAACAAACAAACATGGCTGATTGGACTGAGGCTGCTGGCCCGCTGGCGGGGAAGATATGCGCTGACACTCCACACCAAAATATTTACACCCTATCTTCTTATATAAGTGGATTCGGGGCAGATGGATGGATGGATACGGATTTGGAGGGGCTGGCTGGAGAGGATAGACAAATGAGAAGAGAAGGGGGGGAGCGGGATAAGATGTCCCACACAATGTCTGAATGCAGAAGTGGGGGAATGAGTTTGTGAAAACAAGTAGTCTGAGCAGCATGCGGTTGCAGTTGGGTGGTGTTGAGATCACAGAGACTCTCCTGGAGCAGAAGTTAAAATCACAACTGACGAAGCGCAAAAAATCCGAGCTCCACATCTTTGCTTGTTTTGTAAACAGTGAGTCAGAGATGCTGGGAGGGCAACGGGCAGCTGTGGTTCCTGAGAATCCGTTGGGCTGTTTCAAAACTAACTGCTATATTAAATACATTTGCTACCACTTTTCAAGCCGGGTGTGTGTAAGCCTACAAGTATAGGGAAGCTATTGATTCCATTCACCTTAAGTAACTCATCCACAGGAGCAGAAAAGACTGCTATCCTTTCATAAAGGTCAGAACTGGTGATGACGCCCCGATGCCTCAACAATGGCTCCGGATTCAGTTCCCTTATCGCCTCCACAAAGCCCACACAGAGCACAATATACACCTGGGTTCACTAAACTCTGCGTGGTTGGGAAGAAAATAAAAAAATGACCACTTCTTTTGTGAAAAAACTAACTTTCTTCTTCCCTATTTGACCAAATTTGGATGATCTAGCTCTTAAAACTACAGTAAAAATAGTGTCTTCCAACAGGAATCTAAAGGGTGATTTCTCAGATTGCGCTTCCATGAGAAAGAGGAGAAACTCTAGAGAAAGAAAGAAAGTAGGGAAAAGGAGAATTCGGAGAGCATGTAGGAGTAATGAGCATTTTAATGTATGACTCAATAAATCAACAGTGTGCAGTGAAAAAGGGATGGAGAGAGAGAAAGGGAGGGGAGAGGTCCATGGAGATTCTGCCTGGGCCTCAGGACAGAGGTAAAGCTATCCAGCAGAACAATGGGCTTCTGTGTCCCACTCTGCTATCTCTATCTCTGTATTTTCAGCTACTTCAGCTTCCTCTGTCTCCACATACAAAGTTCTTCAGCCAAAAAGACAGCAAATAAACCGTCTATTGCTCATTTGTCGCGCTGGGTCTCTTATTTCTACAGTGGATAATGGCTGTTTGGGAAGAAAACCTTGCATATTGATCACTTACTACTCCCTCTTTGCTGCACTTTGAATTCAACTTCTTCCTCCTCTCTCCCCTCCCTCGCCCTCTCTCATATCACATTATTCATTTCTTCCTCTCATCTTTTCTTCCTCTCCCCCCCTCTCTCTCTCCCACCTCTCTCACCTCTTGTTTATTGATTCTCTAGATTAAGAATTCCTAGGGTGGAAGATTGTAACACACAAGCATCAAATTATTTGGGGTGTGCTTATTTGCCTTTCCCTTGCATCTATTTGGCCTGTGTCTGTAGACAATTATGCCTACCCAGCCCCAGACTCAGGTGCTAATAATGAAGGACAAATAGAATCGTATGTGTAAACTTCTCCCACTGATGAAAATTTATATTAACTTTCTACCACAGTAAACAGAGCTGCATAGCTACACCGTCCCGGGAGGATTGACGAGATGAATTTGCTCGCTCCTTCCCCAGGAAGAAAGCTTGTATAAGAGAGAAGAGGTAGGAGGGGTTGGGGAGACTCGGGGGTGTCGAGCTCCATTGTGTAACCGCGCACTTATTTTTCCACTAACAAAAGACAAAACGCGGGTCTGTTTTGCCCATCACAGATAAAGTGTGCGTGTTTATGTCTGAGAGTTGAAGAGTGCATATGCACCAATATGTATGTGTCTGCAGAGACGCTGGGAGGCCGTGCCAGCAATAACAGAGAGCGCAGCCTGCTGTCGTTCACTGCAACCACTAACATTCACTAACATCCCACCTCCCGCTGTTGTCACCATGGATATTCTGCGCAAATACAATGATGCATCTGTTCTGGCGAGGCAGAGTAATGGCTCTTCTACCTTGAACTTTGACATAAATCCCCCCCCCCCAAAAAAAAAGAAGAAAAAAAAAACTGAATGGAATCCAAAAACTGTCTGCAAGATTTTTAGAATTTTCACCAGTTTTCACAGATCACAAAAGTGACACAATAATTTCCCGCATAATCAGAGATGCGCCTTGATTTACATACAAAATAATTGCTTATTAGCTCTTAATCATACAGATGTCATAACTGGCTCTTCACATTCTTCTCTCCATTGTCTCAGCGCATCTCGCCCAATGCTTCATCAAAACTCAATTTACCCCCACATTGTACCTACTTCCCTTGTCTCTGCTGGTGGCTACAGCAAAGTCTGTACTCTGACCCATGCTATACCGCTCCATTTAGATAAGATGACAGCAGGACCATTCAGCGAAGGTCTTTATCTACTGCTGCTCCAAGGGAAGTCCTTTAGAGCCTGACAACTGCGAACCTCCACAATATACTATCACAAAGAGACAGAGAGGAAGAAAAATAGAGACAGACAGAGAGTGGAGAGGAGAGACTGGGGAAAGGTATTTGTGTGGGTGGAACAAGACAGAGGTGTTTGTTTGAGACAGATAGCATGTGTGTGTGTGTGTGTGTGTGTGTGTGTGTGTGTGTGTGTGTGTGTGTGTGTGTGTGTGTGTGTGTGTGTGTGCGTGAGAGAGTGTGTGTGTGTGTGTGTGTGTGTGTGTGTGTGTGTGTGTGTGTGTGTCTTATCATTACCTGTTCCCAGAGGTGAGCCTGGCAGCCAGACAGTGTAACAGAGGCAACGACAACAGGATCTCTCCACCAAACCTCTGTCAAGCATGATTGGACAGGATGTGGTA
>OMNN01028156.1:0-11428 GCA_900302755.1 Chromis chromis | reverse complement strand
CAGGTCTTGCAAAAGCAGAGCTCGTATGAGGGAGTTCAGTTTTTATTTTTCTCTCACATAACACAACACACACACACAATTCCTCTCTCCTGAAGCGGCTGATTTCCTCTTCAGGTGATTATGACCCCTCTACTTTTCACAGTTCCAGGCAAGTGGAGGTCGCACAGCTGGATGAATAACTGATATGAAATGTTGCATTCAGGCCAGCCATAGTTCATTTGCAAAAGGCGCTGAGCCCAGTGGAAAAACTGGAGCTGTGAGAAAAAAAAAAAGACCTCAATTGCTTAGACCTAGTTTCTTAAAACTAGTATGCCGATTATCTGAAACATGTTGTGTGTACGCCTGCTGCCTGCTGCCTGCTGTGGCTGTTCAGAGAGCAAACTAGGCATTTTCTCATCGTTCTTGTCGGCGGATCAGACGTAGAATGAAGTTGTTTTTCATGGAGCTTGTGTCTTGTCTTTGTTGACAAGGCCTTACTAAGAGGCTCCCACTCCGAAAAAAATGAGAGAAAATGGCCAGAGGCGACTAGCAATCTGATTGTGGCACCAGAGAACAAGCAGCGGCGATGAAACATCTCGTTTTGTGCAAAATGCCGATACCGGTAGATGTTGTTAAAGAGAAAAATGTGTGCACACTTGTACTGTACATAAGGCGCACATGCACAAACAAACACCAGGGCAGTAGTGGTAAATAAAAGGTTGAGTAAACCTCTGCTGCTGCATCCTGGGTAAGTAAACTACATTTAAGTGCTTTTACCTTCCATTAAACAACTGATAAAGACGCACGTCACATATAGACTCAAAGCCTACACAAAATAATCATTAAGGAAAACAGGAGAGCTACTGAATGGCAGTGAAAATTGGCTAAAAAGGGGTTGATCTCATTTACAAGCCCCACTGTTTGGGTGTGCATCGACACGAGCAACCCAAGCCCGTACGCCGGTTGAGTGCATCTGTGTAAGACCCTTTCTTGGGGGCTCTGCTGTTGCAGGTCAATAGTATGAGTGTCTGTCTGTCTCATCCTGCAGAGCTCAGGTTAAGTGTTGAGTCTAAGTGTTACCCTCTTCTGGGGTCGATGAGAGAGCACCCTGACCTTAGCTGTAAGTGAACTCACCTCAACCGTGCACCCGTGCATACAGCTAATTTTCCAGACGTTTATTCTGCTTACAGATGCCACAAAACTGTTTATATATTAAGATGTGCATGTTGCTTTATATAATCGAAGGCATTAATGATTACAAAGTGGGATTTTTGTAATCTGCTGCCACTGAGGCAAATGAGGACAGACTTTTAATCGCCAATACATAGTTTATCCAAGTTTACTACTTTATCTTGCCATTAGCCCCCAATCGCCTCCGTGAGGATCGCTCTCCATTGAGGGTGATGTATCTTTCAATGAATGCCTCACTTCCCCCAAAGATCAACTCAATAAATAGCCACTGCATCTGCCTGTGGAAGGGCAATGGATCACATTCACTGCCCCCCCCTCTCCTCGCTCCAATCTCTTTTCTTATGTAATACCTATCTTTTCCCGAGCTCCTCCTTCTCTCTGTTCTCTCCCCTCCACTCCGCATCGTACCTTGGCGGTTGTCTTGTGAATATTCCAATTACAGCAATGTGTGTTTGACCTTTAAGTGAGCAGCAGAAGATATAGTTATCTGCCTTCCACTCTGACACCCAGCGTCTATCAATCAGTAGTCCAACCCCCCCTGCCAGAACAGGCTACCAGACTGAGCTGGGTCTGGTGAAATGTGTTTGTGTGTTCACGCATGGGTGTATGAGAACAGAGAGAAAAAGATGGAAAGAAGGAGCTATCATGGGCACAGACTGTGACTGGGGTAAAGTAGACAAAGAGGCTTGGAGAGTTCCAGCGATAAAAAAAAAAGAAGCAAAACTGTATAAGGTTCAAGCGTGAATACACAAATGTATACCACACATAAACAGACACACAGAAAAGAGAGGGAGAGAGAGATGTTAAACACTTTTTTTCTTTAATCTGCCACCAGCCTGACTGAGCTTTACTTCCATAAACAAAGACTTTTCCAACAGCATCCTATATCACGCTTCTAAGAACAAGCAAGCGTGAGCGGAATCATACTTCTTTAGTTTCGTTCTTGCGCCCGCCCTTTTCCAAAAGGCTAATCTACATCTTTCATTGAATCAAGAATGGAAATTCACGAGAAATGCTTCTTTTTCAATTTCATGCTGAAGTAGCTCAAGTTAGTGGATGTAATTTCTCCTAACAAGAAAATTTATCACTCTGTCGCACACTTAGTCCGGCTGTGTGAGAAGAAGGGCCTCCTTTCTGCATTTTTCTTTTTTTTTAACTTGGGCTTTGATAAATGTGCCAAAAGCATGATCACTCCCTTCATAGCACTCCATACAAGGACAGAACAATTACAGTGGTTATTAAAAAAATAAAACCTATGGTTGAAATTTGAATGAAAGACAAATGACATATAATTTAGGACTGTGTAAAGGCATTACAAAATGAAGGAAGAACTAAGCCAAGAGGCAGATGGGGGTTGTTTTATACACACTATGGAGACTTCAACTTCTGAGTCTAAGTCATGTGATGGTACAGACACAAAAAACATTCAGCTTCTAGTGATTTTCTGAGGAATTCTCTCCTCACACATTTAAAACCCGAGCCAATAAAGAAGTATTTCCTTGCTGTGACAGAAATTCTAGGGAAGACTAACGATGTAAGAAAAAAAAAGAAAAAACTCCTGCAAATCCATTTGAAGTTTTGTGCAAATTAGGATTATCAGGGTTCACGGTGAATTGGATGATGAAGTCCAAACAGGTGAAAAGGAATGCATGAAGAATAGTATCACAGAAACAATACCACGCATGGCCAAGCCACCAGACTAATGTATATTTATCATGTAAACTTCTGATAAATGCATATGCAGAAACAATCAAATCTCCGGGTTTCCCATTGGAAGATTTTGCACTATGGACTCAAGCGTGAAACCAATATCAGCTTAGTGTCTACTCAAGCTTGAAGTGCGGCGCCCGGCCCACAAAGCATGTTCTGCATATGCTCATGGGCGTCATTTTTATCAGGGTGGAACAAGCAGCTTTCCAGTGCTATCACCGATCAATTCGTGCGAGTTAAGTCTCCAGTGTGGGTAAATAAGCAGTGGTTAGGTCTTGATGAGGAATGGCAGGCTGTTTGAGCAGGAACATAGGCTGGAGAGAGGCGGGCCTGTCTATCTCTGCTGGTGTGACTTCCATCATTAACCTCGGGCTTCAGTACATCTTATTCTCTGTATCTGCCCTAAACAAATGTTCAGTTTATCCTCAGCTGTACTGCAAGTGGATTTGTTTTTATCATAAATCACCAGCTCTGATTTAATATATGCTTTATTATATTTGCCCACATTTAAAAGTGTACAAAATGTCAGGGATCTGTATAAAGTTGTAAATGATATAGATGGCAGTCCACCTTGACAGCAAAGTGATGGCCTGCCCTTGCTTGGCTGATACACTGTAAAACCCAGCAGCTTCAGCTCTAAAGCCTGCAGTGAAGAGAGCCAAAGCCAGCGCTAAGTGACATGTCAGTCAGTTTGTCTGTTTGGAGCGTTCAATCCCCCACGGCCTGAGCTTATTTACTGCATTTGTATGAAAAGCTGTGAAGAGGAGAGGGGCTGAGAGCCCGGCTGGCTCTCTTACATATGTATACAGTGTTTGGAGGCAATGCGTAAAGAGCATTCCCCCTTGCAGGCGGGTAGTGTTACAACTACAAACAACTTGGGAGAAGGATAGAGCCATTTATATATTCAAAAATGGGTCAGGGATGAAGGTAATCGGAGCAGCAGAGAGTGTTAACAAGTGCAACAAAAAGAAAAAAACTGTGATGATACCTGGAATCTGTTAGCACAGATTCTGGGCGCATTAGAGGAAGAGAGCACCAGTGACATTAAAGATTCTTCTTGCTAGTCATCTTCTTAACCAGATTTGAAGTCATTTTAATATTAGTTAGAGGGAGGGGAGGGGGGTATACACAACAAACCATCGGGCATGCGTTTCAGAGTCTGATTTGTTACTATTCATGACTAAAGCAGAGAGGAACTGTAATACTAGACATGCTTGTTAAATTCACAACACTCCAAAGCTGCCTTCTAGCAAATCCTGTCTTTTGGTTGTCAGCTTAAGACACCCCGGCATATGCATATGTAGGATTTTTAAGCTCTGTTAAATGGATAGCGGTGTCGTGGCCTATCAAATGACTGTAAGCCACTTGCTTTTTTGGGGGGGAAGGGAGCCATTTACAGAAAAAGCAGGCAGCAATGCGTTACCTTGTATGCATCGGAAAGCATTCCCCCCCAATACACACACGTGTTTTAGTCCTCCTAATGTTAACCCCACATTAGGAGAAAACACAGGCATTTACATGTATGTATTCAGGCTGAGTGTGACAGTAACACTCCACCCCGCCATATTAATGACTGTTTAAGCCAACGACAGGGGAGTGGCGACAAACAATGACAGAATGCCTGTTTTCGATTGTGAGGCCGCGAAAGATGATGCGCCGTTCACCACCAAGCTGGTTTGCAAATAAATTATTGTGGAGGGTATTGAGCTGTAGCAATTGCTCAGTCCCCTAAGAGTATGTGCGAGTGTGCATTTTCAGGAGTGTGTATGCGAGGCCGTATATATGTGTTTGTGCCTGTGTGAGTGGACTTATAGATCCAGTGCCATTTATTTCCCAGAGCTGGACCGGGGCAGTTAGGGAGGCGTAAAAGGAAATGAGTTGTGAAGTGGCCATTGATCCTGGCCTGCACTAGGTTAGCTGGAGACTGCAGGACTATTGGCCACAGTGTGTGCGACTGAATGACTGCCTCTTATTTACACGGAGGTGGTTAACCCTGGCCAGGTCATTTATCACCAGGAAAAAAGGAAGAGACAAAAATCTGCCAGGTCAAATAAGAGGCCTAATCTAGATTAAATTAATTAGCTGGATTCCATTTAAAGCACTTAATAAAATATGTGTTTCGGTTCATATTTGATTTCTCAGTAACCTGCACACAGTCTGATCTTTTCCACCTGTGCCGCCTTTGACCTGCACACTGTTCCGCCTTCACCACCAACTGCTTGAGGATAAAATGCCCATAAGTGTTTATTTCCAGCAGATTTCACTCTATCTCTCTCATCCTCTCTTCTCAATTCCTCCATCGCTCGCTCGCTCTCTCCCCCCTTCTCTCTTACTGTCCCTTTCTCCTCGTCTCTCTTTCAAGCCTTGCAGCTTGACATTTCGCCATGCTCTCAAGGGACGCCTGTGCGAAATGGAGTTACTGGGAGAGCGCCACTGTAAATTCCAGAAGGCCACATGTAATGTGTCTTAAACATAGATGGACAGCCCAGGTTTCAAGGAGCTGAAGAATAAGAAGGAGAGGGGGGAAGAAAAGGCAGAAAAGGGGAGACAGAGGGAGAGGAAGAGGAAGAGGTGGTGTCTAGGTAGATAATAGAATAATACTGTGTTTTGTCTGGGGAAGGGTGAGCAAACAGTAGCTATGCTGTCATTCACATCCTATATCTTTAGTGTCATCTCAAAGGGGGAAACTACAGGCCTATATGTCACAGGCCTGTATGTACTATCCTGTGGGGACTGTCTGCTGATAGCCAGGGCTTGAAATAAAAAGAAGGATGGCTTTCATTGTAAATAAGTCAGACACAAGGATTGCCAGAGAAGAGCTGTCCTTTCACTGAAAGGGGAAATAATTTTACAAAGACATACAGTACATGCTGCTTTCCTAATGCTTCTCCTGCCTTTACAGAAGAACCTTATCTTCGCACAGACGATGATGGTTAACAAAAGGCTCCTTTATGAAATCGTTCATATTTCAGCGGAGGTCTTTCTCCTGTCCTGAGAGGTGATTGATGCATCAGGCCAGGGCCAGTGTCTTATTTACACAGTTGAGTGGGGCAATCTCAGGCCTGAAAGATAAACCTAATGAGCTTCTTTGTGTAAGGGTGCAAATGAGAGACACCATCCTCCCTCCTCCCTCCTTCCCTATTCCATCCAAAGGGACAGTCTGGGTGATTAGGCCTTTAAATTATGCTCAAGGGCAAAGCCCAGATTTGCATCTTAGGTGTGTGTTAGTGTGTGCGTATGTGTGTATGTGTGTGTGTGTCTTCTCAAATGCGGTACGAAGAGACTCACAGGGAGGCAGGTGAAGGGCAGAGAGAGATGCTTGAGGCTTGTTTGTGGGAAGTGACGGTAGCTGAAAACTGTCTGTCAGTGTTGTAGAGAGAGTGAGTGTTTACCTATTGTCTACTAAACAACAAACTTGACTTGTTATAAGAAGGAGATGAGCTCATATGTCTGTCAAATGAGTGCACACACACACACACATACACAAACACACACTGTCATTTTGTCCTTTGTCTGTGGGGTAACTTTCTCCCTAATGACTTTCATTTTGGGGAGAATTTCATTTGCCCCTAAACCCTAAATACTACCCATCACTTGCTGTCAGATTTCTCATCCCTTCTATTTCCTCCAGCTAAACAGCGAGGAAAGGCAGGTTAATTGCTGTCACTCTCAAGTTGGACCACTGCCTAGCTGCCGTGTAGCGACAGGGGGTAGCCTAGAAGTAAGATGGCACCTTGGCGCACTTATTGTAATTTATGTCAAAACGCTACAGTCATTTAAATGGGGTTGGATGGTTTGCATTTTTGCTGCATCATGTGCCTCAGGAAAAAAAAAAAGCCAAAATGCATACCTAACCAGTTTATCAACACGTACACCTCTGCCTCTTGTAATCTGCATTTTTTTTCTGCAAAAGTAAATAAATATTTGTCCTCATAAACAAGCATGTAAAAAAAAAATATAAAAAATCTGAAGCCTGAATGTGTGGCTCTACAAACAGGTTTCTTAATTATATTCCAATTAAATGAGCGAGTCCTTTTGAAGCAGATGTGTAGTGGCAGAAGGTTTCTCTCCAAAGGTCTTTGGTTAAAACGACTGACTTGACCATAATACATTAGCCGAGGCCTCCATCTTGCTCTGAATATCAATACACTTCCTACAGTAGTGAGTCCATTTAGAAGGGGGCAGTAGTCCTGAGTATTGGCTCATCAATCCCACTGATAACCCTGGCAGGATTAAGTCTACAGACCACTGTAATCAACTAACAGGCTCATTATGGGACATTATGGTATAGATCCAAAGATCAATGCATTGCTTCCATGTACATACATAGCAGCATATGGTATTAAAACATCATACCATCTATGCCCAATGACAAATTGATTGGTAATATGAGCTCAGCAGATTTTTTTTTTCAAACAAGAGAGCTTTTATAGTGATCATTTTGCATAGTAATTAGGGCTATGTAACATTCATCATTTGCTCTGATACATATCTGCAGCTGGCAAATTGCAATCAGATACAGTGGGTATCTAATCTGTGATCTCAAATCAAATTAGGTCTATTTAGACAACCTTGGGAATGGGGTGATGAAACCCTGACAGAAATTAGGGACTGGAAATTTAATTGCGACAATGGTTATTATTCAGATATGTGGATAACGGAGTGAGTGGCTTTCACATTGAACGCGGTGACCCGCATGAAAAAAAAGATTTAAATTACGAAAGGATATATGCATTACGTAAAGTATTTCCAAGCAAAATAAAAGCAAGGGCATGATTGAGCATTGTTGGAGGAAAATCTGCACTATCGATATTTGAATATGGAAAAATTTTATCCGTGCTCCACAAGCCTTTGGCCGAGTCTAAGGTGACGAGACCTTAAGATGCTGCTTTTCTAATTATAGCTGCAGGTGGTATTTTGGAGCTGCTAGGTAATGGCAGAACCCATAGGGACAGTGGAGAATTCATCAGTGCTTATTATTAATCATCCCCCCAGCAGCGTGATGAGAGACTGCAGCTTCTATACCCACCGGACCACTCAATGTCATTCCAAATATGGGTGGAAAATTACACCCAACAGCCTTCCTTCAAAATGGACTCGGAGCAAACGTGGACAGTTATATATTTTTTTTAGCTACACACAGGTGTAGATTGACGCATGCATATACGACCACACAACGCTTCACCCGGCCGTCATTCAAAGACACCTGCCAACGTCTTCCTTCATGTGAACACAACAGCACTGCCTAACAAATGTATTTTTAAAAAAAGGGGGGGAAAAACTCATCGCTCTTCCTCGAACTGTGCTTTCGCTCTCGACGAGATGCAGCGTGAGCGCGCCACAGGAAGTGTGTGTGAAGTTAACAGCACAGGGCCCCCGTTTTAAAAAGCCTCCAGAGACCTGTTAGCTGGACTGCTCATTTCAATGTGTCTGTCTCTGGGTTGGGAGACGGCTTGGGCTGGCCTCTTTTACAAGGCGCACACTGTCTTACACCCCCACCTCACCCACCACCACCACCGCTCTCAGCCGTACGTCCATCTCAGAGACTTAACTAGACACTTTATGCTTACGTCGCTTTTTTCTTTCAGCGCTGTGGCCTTTTTTTAAATAATATTTTAACAGCACTGCTTCTTTGTTTTTTTAGATCATTTACTGACTTTACATTTACAGACACACTTTTCTTACTTAAACTTTCATTACATCTCCAAATATACTGCTGAGATCTGGGGGATTTAAAAAAAATAAAATAATTGCAGCAAGAATAACGTGCAGCATTTTAAATGAAATCCAAATTAAAGCTGCTCAAAGGATTTTTAAGACAAAATTTCCTTCTTCAACCCTTTCCAATCCTCTCCAGTGCAACCTGCAGTGGTGTAACAATTCAATTTATCCTGCTCTCTATCTCGTTCCATTTTACCCTCTATCTGCTGAGAGTATTGACGCAGATAGAAGGCAGCTCTCTACCCAACACCTTCAAATGTAAAAGAGTGATGACTGAGAGAGGGAGAGAATTGACCCCAATCAGATGTGTGTGTGTGTGTGCAGTAAGAGTGGCAGAGTGGTGATAAATCGGGGGGTTGAGGCCACTGTGCCGCGATGGAGCCACCAGCAGGACCACTGGGGTTGAAGCTGTGGATGGATGGGGGAATGGAAGTAGTGATGGTAGTGTGGGGGCGCCTCCGGGACATGCTTCGTCGTGCTATACACTGAACACCCCATATACACATAGAGAGAAATGCATTGGCATCTTTTGTACAAACTGACCACAGGGCTTCAGCTGCCTCCCAAATACACGCTTGCGTGAAAATTCCCATCAAGCCAAAAGGACATCATTGCAAACCCTCGGCGTTGCCCCCCCCACCCCATCCACCCCAAAGCGTGGCCCTCTGACCCAGTCTCCCACTGCTCTTTTGGCAAACTGTCAAAGCCATCATTCACCGTGAAAAGACACGAGAGACACTTGACTCCTTTACTCTGCCGGCGACTGACTTTCACAACTCCTGCCCCCTAACCACCACCTCTCGCAACCCCCCACCACCCCCAGTTCATTCACCCTCAACTTGCTCCGACTGAGATGAATAGCGACCAGCACAATGAAACATGGGTTTTAAAAGAGAAAAAAAGAAGAAGTTGAAGACATTAAAAAGGAGCATCACATGCAGAATCAATGCAACAAATAACAGAAATGAGTGGGAAAAAAAGGTGAAATTATTCTAAAAAATTATTTAATAAAACAAAAACAGAATAAGTCTTTCAAAAGTGTCCCGGTCAAAGGTTTCTCTGCCGCTGCTGGGTCTGCATGTGTATGTGATCCTCCAACTACAGCCGAGTTAGGAGGCCCTCTGGTGGATACAGCGCCGCCATGACACACACATCCATGCACATTCACACACACACTGCCCAAACCGGTCCGTACGATGCCTCAACACACATCCTTTCCTTTTTTTTTTCTGTCTCTACCTTTGTCGTGCACTCTCTTTCTCTCACAACGTGGCCCTCAAAACGGCTGCTACAACAAACCTCTACATGCATGTACAAAATTGAAACAACCGGCACGCAAAAAAAGCAAACAACTAACAGCAAAACACTTCCATCATCATCTGCAAGGCAACAGCTCCAGGCAAAACAACAGCACAACAAACTGACGGGGGGGAAGAAATTTACCAACAACATAAACAAGCCTCTTAAACAAACAATTTTTTCCTCCTCTCTCCCCTATGTGCTAAAAAAACACACACACACAAAACAACATGATAATTCATTGTGCCTCCTGCCTATGTAGAACACCCCAGCGCTGCCTGAGCAAGAGAGCACAGCAGAGCAGAGAGGGAGAGCGAGGGGAAAGCAGAGTGAGAGAGAGAGAGAGAGAGAGAGAGGAGAGAGAGAGCGGCAGAGAGACGAGACGGGGGAGAAACACAACTTACCTGCTGTTGTTGCAGATGCAGCAGCTCGACTGTGCTTACTTCGCTGCTTGTGTCACCAGCGCTTGATCTCCCATCTCTACTGCCAGCCTCTAATTGGCTGCTGCTTAGGGTGCTCATTCCATTTTGACTCATTGAACTGTTGCTTATTGTCTCTGTGGCCGACTCCTGCATCATCATGATTTAAAACCTAGAAGTGATTAAGAGGCACCGGTTAGGGCTCTTCTTGTTACAATTCCCCCCTTTTTTCCCTCCTATTTTTTTTTTTTTACGCTTCTATTATCAAGCCCTCAGTCCCCCTCTGAAAATTAAAGCATTTAAAGAAGAGGGAGAGGGGGGGTTAGAAAGGAGAAGAAGGGGGGGGGAGAGAGATGCAGGAGGAGCAATTATGCATTCATTGTGTAAATGAAGCAATACAAAGAGATGCATGTCCTGGTGCAATTTGAAATGTGGTTTTTATCCACTAAAATTTGGAGATAAATCACCAGGATTGAAAAACCTCTCTTCTTATTATCATTACTAAAACACTAAATACATTTGTAAGGGAATAAAGACCAAAAAAAATAGTAATATCAATTAATATCACCATCACACTTCAGGGAAAAAAACAACAGAAGCATGGGCACTCCTAAAATATTTGCCGTCTTGAAGCTGTCAGATTTTTTTCCTTGTGTTTCGCATCTGAATGAAGTTGCCTAATGACGCAAAGCTAATCATGCAAAATTAAAATTTGGTGGCGGGGCAGGAGGGGGTGGAGGAACCGAATCACATGGTGCATGGTGCTGGTGATGAACACTATAATGGGTTTGTCATCTTTGGCTGTGGCTAAATAAAATCTGCCTTGCAGGCTTCCATAGAGAAAGGGTGTCATTTATTGTCTTGAGTCCTTTTCTTTAATCAAACCTTATATATTCATTTATATGGTGACTTTAAAAAAAAAAATCATCTCTGCTCTCAATGAGATGCAATTAAAACCGAACGTGGAGCTCCAATCAAACTTTCTGGCGGGAGATTTACAAGCCAAAACAAAATTTTAACAAGTGTAAATACATATAAAATACTGAATTAATTGTGTCAGCGTCTATTAGATATGGAAAATTGGTGAGAGAAAAAAGAAGGGAAGAAAG
>OMNN01028155.1:0-11870 GCA_900302755.1 Chromis chromis | reverse complement strand
CATGAGAGGTCAGATTTGACAGATTTGGATTTCTGTAATTGGAGGATTTGAGGAAACTGTTCATTCATAAAAAGCTTTGAGAGAGAGAGAGAGAGAGAGAGAGAGAGAGAGAGAATGATTATGATTATGATTGACCATTATCAGTTCTTTTGGAAGGTAGAAGACATCCTGCTATCTCCAAGAGGGACGCAAAAGGTCATTTTGTAAACATTGGACTTAGGTTACCTGATGCAGATGTTCCATTTTGATGAAAGTTTTGGGTTAGCTGTCTCCTATTAAATTTACAGCTGTGAGAAAGGGGTTTGGAATTTGTTGTGTGCTGCTCTGGTATGCCTACATGCTACATCCAGATGGCCCAATCAGAGGTCAAAAACCCCGCAAAGCAACTTTAAGCTCTTTGTTCGTTACTACAGAGTCCAGTGTCAGACCTGGCCATAGGAAGTCCTGATTGGCTGAGTTATGCCCAGAGGCAGCTGAAGGAGGAGCTGAGCATTGAGCAGAGGACTCAGGAGGAGCGGGAACAGCAGCTGGAGTCCTGTGGAGACACACTGCAGCTGCTGGTTGACTCCATTAAAACCATCCTTTCTAACCACAATCGCCAGCTGGCTGACGTCAAGCACCTTCTGAGAACCATGGCTAAGGTACACTCAAGTCCAGCATTTGTTTATGAAAAAAGTGTTTTTCCCCTTTATCATTAATAATCAATAATTGTTAATAATGTGGAAAATCTGCAAAAAACACATTGAATCAATGTTAAATTAAAAATGTGTGCCCAAAAAGTATAAAGGTCCGAATAATTTCTGAGACAGTTTTACA
The DNA here is from genome assembly GCA_900302755.1 of Chromis chromis. Classification (NCBI taxonomy): domain Eukaryota; kingdom Metazoa; phylum Chordata; class Actinopteri; family Pomacentridae; genus Chromis; species Chromis chromis. The sequence continues at coordinate 11,054 of OMNN01028155.1, read as the reverse complement.
TAACTGTGTGTGACAGTATATTGCTTCTTTTTTTATACAGTTACATTACATGTTGGTTTTAGCTGGTACCCAGCAGTCCTTTGTTAATTGTGTCCTACAGGATGAGGAGGCAGCATTGGCAGATGGTGAAGAGGTGGCATATGAGGGTAGCGTGCGTCACTTCTTGTTGGAGTACAAAGCTTGGCAAGACAACATCCAGCTAGTCTTATTCACTGTCGTCCAGACCAGTGGGCAGAATCGCAACCAGGAGCAGCTTGAACTACTGGAGGAGATTCCTGCTACCCTGAAGGAATTGCACTCCCAGTGCCAGAGGTACTCACACTCATATACACATATTCTCTCATTCATTCACTTTTGACTTTCCTGTATAAATCTCTCATTTATCTGTATGCGTGTGCATCACCATAGTGTCTACAATGGCCTGGTCGACTTTGCCTCCCCACTGGTGACAGAGAGAGATGGTGATTGTGCCAGTCCTGTCTCTGCAGCACAGACAAGCTTTGCAGCAGGTATGGACTACCCGAATATGTGTTTCCTCTGCCACCTTAATGACTGTATAGGGACTGTATAAAAGTATTTTGTGATGGTCAAGATATTCTTGATATTTGACCAATGAATGACATCTGACACTGCAAGCACAGACCTTGTGGCTACTACAACCTGTGTAAAGCTTGCACCAAGTTATATGTGGTTTGAATTCAGCTGTTAGATGCAGTGGAGTGAAGACCCAGCCAGACTCGATGTCCCAGAATGCACGCAAGGCTCTGCCACGTAACCTGGGAACCCCCACTGATACGCCACCCAGCACTCTGCAGATGAGCAGCAAAGGTTTCAACCCCAGCCCCAAGAGGGCTGTACGAGACCCCAAAACAGGACGAGGTACTGTTCTTCACTCTCATCACAATGGTCTGTGGTTAGAAACCTGTTCAACTCCCCAGCTAAGCAGATGTGTAAGGTCAGAAATGGTTGGAGAGCAAAGGGTTGGTAGAATTGGATGTTAGATTTGTAAGTGAATAAGGAGCAGTATGAATGATTCCATTAAAATCCAAGTGCGCTATTCTGAACCTGCTGCTTGTGATGTAGCTGTCCAGGAGAGAAACTCATACGCAGTCAGTGTGTGGAAGAGAGTGAAAGCCAAGCTCGAGGGCAGAGACATCGATCCCAACAGGAGGATGAGCGTAACAGAGCAGGTAATGCACAAGACACACTGGCTATTATGGTGGATTTAAGTTTTGCAAGTTTTCATATTTGAATTCAACCATTAGTTCAGTCTAAGCAAGAATAAATGGAGCCACAGTGTGCTTGTCAACTATCTCAGACATATATACTGTATATTCTCTACATATGTTTTTGTGTTGTCATTGTTTATTTTGTAATGCTTATTTTTTACATACATACTGATAATTAATATTGCATAGTCGCTATCTAGTGGATCATTGCCACTTTAGCAACCTCTATAGCTACTGACTCTGCAGAAAGTTGCTGATTTCTGTCCACTGTGCTCCTCAGCATCCTCTGACCCCGCTCTGTGATTTTACATGGTCTACCACTTCATGGCTGAGTTGCTGTTGTTCCCAGTTGCTTCCACTTTGTTATAATACCATGAACAGTTGGCCGTGGAATATTTAGTATTGAGGAAATTTCATGACTGGTCTTATTGCATAGGTGGCAACCTATCACGGTACCATACCTGATTTCACTGAGCTCCAGAGAGCGACCCATTCTTTCACTAATGTTTGTAGAAGCAGTATGAAGCCTAGGGGCTGGATTTTATACACCTGTGGCCATGGAAGTGATTGGAACACCTGGATTCAATCATTTGGAGGGGAGGGTCAATACTTCTGGCAATATAGTGTATGTTATCACAGATCATCTGTTCTGCGTGAATAGTGGTGTCTTCAGTCAGGCCACGCGAGGGCGTGATATCCTATACTATACTATACTATACCGAAAGAGAACTAACTACCAGTCACTTCATAGCCAATTCCACACAGCAGCTTTGCACCGCTATAATACTGCTTTTTTAACTGCATATGACAGATTCCATTAGTTAAAAACCATGACTGTTCTCAGAATTCAGCAATGTTTATATGTCTAGCAATTATTAGAAGTGATGTAGACTCCTCATCTATGGCACCTCTCTTGCAATCAACTGTTTTACTCCATGCTGTCAGTCACAGATGCAAGAGAGTCTTCTCCTGAAGTGGTGGAGACAGCTGCAGCTTAACTACAGACACTGTAATAGTGCGTTTAGGACAGGGCTGAAACCAGGGCTTGTAAAGTCATGGTAAAATGAACCATCTTTGGAGTTTTTTCAGCTGAAATATTGAACAACACATTCTGGGAATATGTGAAACTTTAATTTGCTGACAAAGGACACAATATGGGACCTTTATGTTTTTTTCTTACATGTGGGGAGAGAAAAGTATTTAGTTTTTTTTAAACCAACATGATTATCATTTTCAGAGTTTTGGGTTGAATTTCTTGGCTTTAACATTTTTTTCATCAACTCAATTGTGATTAGGACTTGCAGCACATCAGTATTGACACTGTAACTGTCCAAAACAGAAGCAGTGAGATTTTCAACAAACTGAACTATATGAAGTGTTAATTTAAAATTTAAAATGGTGAATGCATCTGACCAAGTTTTACTGGCTCCCGATCTTAATCAGAATCCTTTTGAATATTCGATATCTCCTGGTACCAAGTCTTCCTGATAGACCTGCTTATATTTCCTCAATTTACACAGGTTTGAGACTTCTTCTAGTTCAGTGTTGACAAGCTGCAAAAGCTTCCATAGTTCCAAGACACATTTGTAATTGTTGCTCCTCTCATAGCGTAACTATATCAGTAAAGCAGTATGCAGAAAAATCTACTCACTTGTATTAATGCAACTGTGGTCTGTCTCCTTTTACAAGAACAGTCTTGTAATGACAGTTATACTGAAATACAGCTGAGCTGACATAATCTAGAGTACAGCAAAGAAAGGATCATATTTCAAGTTTATTTAAATGTTGTCATAATAAGAAAGTTGAACTTTGGCGTCTGAATAACAAGAAAGTAAGACCCAGTTTGTATAACATGATTCCTGAGCTCATGGCCTGTTGTTTTGTTGCAGGTGGACTTTGTTATCAAGGAGGCTACCAACATGGACAACCTGGCCCAGCTGTATGAGGGCTGGACTGCCTGGGTGTGAATGCCATACTGCTTCATGTCTTTGGTCCAGCGAAGGCTTGGCGATCCACCAGAGTCCAGCGGACTAAGGTGTGGGAACAGCAGCACCGGGCCACACTAGGGGGAGGAAATGGGAAGCGGATGCTTACGCCGCCCTCCCAAACTCCTGGGCACCCAAACTGGGGCAGCGACCTCGTAGCATCGCTGCAACCACACTCCCCCAACCATCGGCGATCGGGCTAACACACCGCTTAGTGGGCCTGCAGACCCGCCTTGCTTTTTGGGGTTTGAGTGGGCAAAGCAGCATCAGAAGGGGGAGGGGGGAAGGAGGGCAAAGGCCTCTTCACCCAAAACTTGGAAATAGCTTCCCCCCTCACCTGCATAGCTCACTATCAAGTTGTACCCATAAACATCACTGCATCCTGTTATGCCCATCAAACTCCACCTACGGGCAGGATGAAGCAGGAAGTGAGCTGTGTCCCTCTGCAGCACAAAGCACTGGGTGGGACTTTACCAGGGCTAAAGCTCAGATGGATGGGCCATTTACATGGCAACATCTATTTTTCTCTAATCTTTTCCTTAATGGCTTTGTGATTCTGATAGGCCAGTGGATGACACAGATGACAGGAATGATGAAATCAAAGGTTCAAAAGGATTATTAAGGCTACGTGGACAGCAGCCCTAGACCTAAAATGAAAGTAGGGAAGAAAAATCCAACTGCTTAGATTGATGAGCAGAACAGAAAAGACATTGGCATGTCTCTTGAAGTGTCGTCATATTTCACTGAAAAAAAGATCATAAAGTGGAAATGTTTTCTTAGGAAGGTTCCTTGTGCTTTTGTGGATAAAACTGAAACATCCAGTCATCTGAAACAGTTTTGGATGCTCATTTGTGAGCTTAGAATGAACACAGTTGAAGTTACTTAGATGCGGGAAAACCTCTGTTTAATTGTTTTTCTTCAGTGTGGCTCTTTAGTCTGTGTGCTTTGTAACTATCTTTAGGAGTAGATCTCTGCCTTTTTTGACTTGCCTGTTAGAAGCTGTTGCTTGCATCATATGCATTTACTCCCCAGCCCTAATGTTTGCATTTTATGAATCTTGACCTTCTAGTTTTACATTTTTATTAGGAGAAATTCTGTTTTTGGTGATGGTGAAATATGATATTTCTTAAAGCTTTTATTGGATTTTGTTGGATGCCAAATAAAGATGGAACTAAGAAGTCTTAAGCGTTTTATTTGACATTTTCAACTAATTTGATGCTACCGATCAAGGGGTGCTTAATTCTGTTCGGCTTTCAAAGGGACCATTGAAGGTAGTGTTTAGGAAACACTGCAACTGTTTGTCTTCTACGCAAAAGGCATGCAAAGTCGGGCGAAAAAATTGATCTAGACAAATGTATTGGGCTGACAAACATTGACATTTAGGGTAAGCATAAAGTAGAACTGGATAAAGGTACAAATTGCTGCACTGTTGCTTCCAGAACATTGAGACCTACTGCAAGACAGCATGTGCAAGTTGGAATTCTTTCTTTCTCCAAATTTAACAAAAAAACAAGGATAGGAAAATATCAGCACTTGCTGGCGCTTCATAGCTCTGACTCTGATGTGGTCTTCCTTATCACAATTTAAACACTACAGCACTGTCTGTTGTCTTAAATCTGCAGCTTTTTGAACACACAAACACGAGGCATCAAAGTTCACAGGCAGCCATCACTATCTTATAACACAGAAATAAGACAAACAGACATGATACAGGCCCAGGACCTGTAATAAGCACAGTCTTTATCTTGTGTAAACTGAGCAGGGCAGAGCAAAAAAGTCATGAAGAGGCTCATGGCTCCTAAAGCCTTCAGCAGGTTAATGATTACAGCAGCTTACCCTGCACTGTGTGTCGGTGACAGACAGCAAGTAGCCTCAGTGTGTTGGTGGTTGTGTGGACAGCAATGGCAGGACAGCGTGTGTGTGTGTCGGATTTTGAGGAACAAGCCAGGAAAGTGCTTCCTAAAGCTGTGTATGACTACTACCGCTCAGGAGCTGATGAGCAGAAAACACTGGCTGACAATGTGGCTGCCTTTAGCAGGTAAAACATGTACACAGAGATACACACTCTTTTGGACACTGTTTTAGCAGGAAGCCAAAGTTCAACTGAAATGACAGCAGCTAGCGTGTGACCAAGACACACTGTTCAGGATGCACAACACCTGTATTTCAAACAACGTATGTGTTTTCTCGTTTGTCTGCTGTACATGTATGAACAGGCAGCTTCATCTTAGCTTATTTTCGCATATATGACTAATATGTTTCCATCCTGCAGCTCTTATGCTACCAAGATGCAGCTTTAAATATTAATTAAACATTCCCAGTTAACACTATGTGAAGGTCAGCGTGCACTTTGAGGAAAACCAAACATGGGCTAATGAGCAAAAATAAAGTTTAAATAATTCCACACACATCCACTATATTTGTATCACAGTCATTAAAAACAATCAAATGCTCGGTAATACACACTTATCAGCCACTGTATAAAGTCTAAGTAAATTAGGCTATATAAATTTGTCTTGCTGTGAGGACATGGGGAGTGAAATTCTTGATTAAACTTTTAATCAAGCTTTTTTTTTTTTTAAACTATCAGTGGAAGGGAAGTGTTATAGCAAAGCTCAAGATGCAACAACGTTTCAAAAAACATTTTACCAAAAACAAAGGAAATGTGCATCAAACCATGTAACATGAAGGTGTCAGTGTATCAGTAATGTAGAGCGTACATAGATGTGTGTGTGCATATCTGTCTCAACAAAATCCTACTGCTGATGTGGCCACAATTGATTTTATTATAATGATGTAAATAGTCACCAATGTCTCCAAACCTTGCTTAGACATCTGTTTAACTATACCTACAATTTCTTTTAGTCAACTGCTTCTGTTACAACCAGTTTGTCCATGTCATCATACTCACCAATCCTGCTGTAACCTCCCCAATCAGCCCAACAATGTCAATCCTGCACCAAAAACCTCTGGTTCCTGGAGAGGCACTTTAAGAGTAGTGGAGGAGAAACAGACAGGTGACCAGGAAATGTACACATGGAGCATTAAGCACAATATCACAAACCAGGTGCTCTTACAAAGCATCAGCAAAAAGCTGATGCTTTGTCCTCCTTTAATGTGGAGGATGTCCAAGTAGTATGACTGCAAGAACAAAAACCACTGCATCAAACTGCAGTTTAGGCAATGCAGTGAGCTGAAGGTTAAGGGGTTATGGAGATCATTGTATAGGCACAGGTACTCATTAAAAAGAGCTGACAGCTCAGTGCACTGCTCCCTGAAAAAATTCTTAACCACAGACTCCATCTGACACAATGTCTTAGAGTTCTTTGAGCGACCTTGCAACAGGCTTTTATCAGGCACAACCACCCCATCATCCTCATGAGGTATAGACAAGCTAACAATCGGATGCCTGCCTACATCTACAGCTAACACAGGTGTACCAGCCCCCCTCCTCTTCCTCCTTGGCCACAAACTCCTCTTCCTCTTCCTCTTCCTCCGTCCATTGTTGCTGTTTGGAACCTTCAGCAAACGGTCCATTCTGAACTGGCCTATATGGTCACATCATTTGCAACAAGTGTCTTGTGTTTAATCATTGACACTAGGTCTGTTCATTATGTTCAAGTTTTGCTGACTGTGTCTAGCATTTTGCATCTCATGAGCTTCAATGTGCAAAATGTGTTTAGTGATTGAGAATTTGAGCAGAAGATTTTGCAATGCATGTGTTTTAGCAACACAAAATGAGTTTAGAGTTATGAGAAAAGGGGGTTGAGTTTTGTGAATTGTGTCTTAACATATAAAATGTGTTTAGAGTTCATTGGGGCTACTTTTATTAAATGTGTTTAGGCAACTGGTCATTTGGTTTAGAGAGTTGGGTTTTGTGTTTTAGTAATAGTGAAAAACTGTAAAGCCTTTTCATTTCTGCTGGCAACAACAATAATTCGTTGCGCTGCTCAAACGTTCAAGCATTACTGCTCACCCCAGCTTCACTGGAGGCAGCCCACTCTAAAGTGTCCAAACCAGCCCCCACAGCCTGCACTTTAGGCTGGAGAAACCCTGCTTTAAACACATTTTATTTTAAGATGTGTTTCATATTCTCCTTTGACCTCTTATCTCTGACATCCATCTTAATAATTGCTCCCGTGAATATCGTGCCAGTAACTTCTCTGAAATTCTTCAGCAGAAGTCATAACTCAGAAAACATACCTGCCTGAATAAACAAAACTGGAAGAAAAAAAAAGTGAATAAAAATGATAATAATAACTTTATTTCTATAGCACTTTTCAAACCAGAGTTACAAAGTGCTTTACATTAAAAACAACAACAATTAATGGCAAATAAAATACAGAACATAAATATGAATATATAAACAGATAGGATAAATAAATAAGTAAATAAGAAGAATAAAAACAACAGAACATCAGCTAAGAAAAGCTGAGCAATAAAAATGAGTTTTAAGAAGAGATTTAAAAGAAGATACCGAGTTTGCTTGTCTAAGATCCTCAGGGAGGTCCATAGCTGAGGGACCCAGACAGCAAAGGCCATATCGCCTTTGGTAACAAGTCTTGATTTTGGAGCCATATATAACCATCTATGGAACCGAATAACACTGCTGTCACACCAGCTCGAACTCTGCAGCCCATACACAGACGAGAACATTACTTTCTCCCCATCCATCTAACTGCCTGACCACAATCTGACTAAACTACACCCGAGTGTTTAGGGTGGTTGGTGTGGATACACACCATGGTATGGTGGATACTTGCACACTGAAATCCTGGCCAGGCCTGGTGAAGCAACCCCTCCAATGAATCCCAAAGGGAATTTGCTCTAAAGCCTAATCAGGTACAGAACAACAGCAATTTGCAACAAACTGTATAGCTACTGGAGCAACAGAGCTCAGAGACACAAAAGCACTAGTATCACACAGCCTGGTGATACAAACTTTGTCCTCTGAGCAACAGCTGGTTATATTAACTCCAGACAGCACTTACCATTCTCGTTTATGTGTCCTAACAACCAGATTGCGCAGTCATTCACAAAAACGCTGCCTTAACAGGCTACAACAGAGCATCGCTCAACGACACTACAACTATAGCACACCTGTTTCACTCGTAAAAAATTCATGCAGAGATACCTGCACTACTGTTAGCCTTTTCCTGCTCTGTCCTCTGGACCATGGTCCAGTAGCAACGAGAACTATCCTCTCAGACTGAAGCAATTGCTCACTGGCAAACGGTCAGGGCACAAATCACACGGGCACAAATGCTATCAGCAGCCTGGCCAAACCATTACTGCATGTCATTTCCCTTATCTATTTCCCCCACATTTCCTGTCTCTACTGCACCCATCTAATACAGGTAAAATGAAAACAATATATATTCCAAAAAAAAGGAAGAGCGAGAGAAATTTGGCTGTTTTCTGTTTACATGTGCAGCGTTGATTTGAGCTGGCACATACACAGCTCTGGAACACCTAATAGAGATATTTGTGGGTGTATGTGTGTGTAGGTGGCATCTTATCCCTCGAGTGCTGAGGGATGTGTCCACAGTGGATCTATCTGTCTCTGTGATGGGCCAAAAGCTCAGCATGCCTCTCTGTGTTGGAGCCACAGCAATGCAAAGGATGGCTCATCCTGAAGGAGAGACCGCTACAGCAAGAGGTATGCACTCAAACACACACAACATCTGAATTTGGGAATACAGAATGAAACTTTTGGATTCACACAGTCCTAACAGCAACGTCAATATGGACTCATAAAGCAGTAGCATAGCAGATCACTTATCATAGCTTTCCAGTATCAACAATAATAGTATGTGTCTTCCCAGCATGCAAAGCAGTGGGAACAGCGATGATGCTGAGCTCCTGGGCCACTTCCACTATAGAGGACGTGATGTCAGCAACAACAGTCTCCCCGGACAGTGGGGGTGTCCTCTGGTTGCAGCTTTACATTTATAAAGACAGAGAGCTTACGCTATCACTGGTACGCCGGGCAGAGAAGGTGGGCTATAAAGCTATCTTTGTTACTGTGGATACACCATACCTGGGAAGGAGATTGGATGACATGCGCAACCGCTTTAAAATGCCCCCACACCTGAGGTAGGAACCAAGCACAACAGAGGAAAATGTGATCATTTCTTAAATTCTACCATGGAAACCAGAGATTGTATGGTGGCCTCCCATTCCTAATTTTTCCCTCTGTTTGTGTGTCTTTGTGTTTTATGCACATGTGTGGTGTGTGTCCATAGCTTGTCTAACTTCTCAACTGCCTCCCTGGCTTTCTCTGAGGGAAACTATGGCAATGACAGTGGTCTGGCTGTTTATGTTGCAAAAGCAATAGACCCTGCGATCTGTTGGGATGACATCACCTGGCTGAAAAACAACACACACCTACCTGTGATTGTGAAAGGAGTTCTGAATGGTAACGCTACTGCGTGGCACACACACACACACACTGATTTATTTTGCAATACTAAATTCCTTTCTGTTCAGTCAGTGTTATTTGTGACACTCAAAATCATAACATAAGTAATTTCAGAACATTCTAAACTGCAGACCTTACAGAATTATATTATACAGAGAAACTTGATAAGCAAGCAGTAGGTGACAATGGGGAGGAAAAAACTTGCTTTTCATGATAAGAACCCTGCAGGACGCAGGGAGGGCAACTATCTGCCTTGATTGGTACGAGTGAGAGGAGAGCCAAAGGAGAAAAGAAGAGCACACTGGGCAGGTTTGTAAAGGTAGTGACCACAGTTTGAAACATGCAACTGTGGAACCAGAGAAGGCCAAGTACAACCACTGAGCCTGAGCCAGCCTCAACTATAAGCTTTCACAAAAAGAAAAAAATAGGTCTAATCTTAAAAGTAAAGTGGATGTCTGCCTCCTAAACCCCAACAGGAAACTGGTTCAACTGGAGAGGAGCCTGATAGCAGTGAGCTCTACCTCCCCCTTTGCTTTTAGAAACTTCAGGAACTACTAATAAGCCTGCAGTCTTAAAGCAAAGTGCTCTGTTGGGATAATATGGTACCATGAGGTGTTTAAGATCACATATAGCGTGATCATTTAAAACTTTTTATCTGAGGAGAAGGATTTAAAATCCTATGCTGGGTTTTACAGGAAGTCAGTGAAGAGAAGCTAATGTTTGTTATGATTCATCTTACTAGCTCCTGCAGCACTGTCACTGCAGCTTTATGCAGTTGGAAGCTCTAAAACGAGTTATTGGGACATCCTGATAAGGATTACCATAGTCCAGCCCAGGTATAAGAAATGTATGCACTAGTTTGTCAGCATCACTCTGATTCAGATGAGCATTACTCTGTACATTAAAGTAAAACTAAGTGATTAAAGATTCCCTCCAATCATATTTGAAGAAGTAGTTTTTGGCCAATATGGTTTTTAAATGAAAGTTCAACTAATGGTTAGAAAGTTTCAAAATTACTCTGATCAGTGTAGTTGTTGGTATTTGCCTTCCTTGAATTTTTAGGAAAGCGCAAAAGCTGGCCAATTATAAATACACATATTTGAAAAGAGACCTGTGTAGGGGCTTAATTGTGGCCCACAAAGTACCAGTTCTGCCCACAAGTAACTTTGCATGCAAGGGGTCAAATGGTATTTATAGGCCCTATTTAGAGTACCAAATAGTTCAAACCTTTCATTCGAACTTTTAGCAATCATCCCTAAAACTTTGTGGCTGGCATTGACACATTTGAGATAAACATGTTAAGCAGTTTCTTTGTGTGTGTGTGTGTGTGTGTGTGTGTGTGTGTGTGTGTGTGTGTGTGTGTGTGTGTGTGTGTACATCCCACAAGTGTCTTCTATCATTACGCACACCACATTCCAC